>JAZKJV010011735.1:600000-822500 GCA_037367405.1 Ottelia alismoides
CATTATCTGTTTTTTTGGATTATTATTAATAGGTTAAATATATATATAAAATAATAGGTCAAAAACCGCTAAAATAAAATATACAAAAGAGGCCCAAAACCCAACTTTCACATATGAGCTCTGATTCACTTGAACTTGGTCTTGTTTTGTAGGTAATTGAATGTAAATTAGTTCAAAAGTGAGTAGGATTAAATCGGACACTAGATGAGGAAGATATGAGATTTTTAGTCCGGAAATCCTGAAACTAGGAATTGGATTTTTGGTCCACTTATTTGGGTTAGTTATTTTTTTGTTTTTTTCCTTTATTATTGTTAGTGATATGTACACAACGGAGGTGGTTTTGGGTCATTCGGGGTCAGCATGAGTGGTTTAAAAATTGGGGAAGTTAGGCTATTTACAGGTTAATTTTGGCTGGGATTTTTTGCTTCTTATTTTGTGCAGAAATTTGTGCTAAGATGCAATTCTTATGAAATCATGCATGAATGCTAATTATGCAGAATAGATGCAGGAATGCTCTTGATTTTAAGGGATTTGAGCTTAATAAATGAGATTTAGAGTGATGAATCCGAGATTCATCATCCCCCTATACTTAAAGCATGCTCGTCCCGGAGCATCAAAAAGAAATGCCATGAAGTGAAATGAGATTGTGCTCCATACCAAAACCATGAGCTGAAGGTGAAAATGGATCTAGACTCAACCTTTGGATTAATAGTGTGGTAGAACTTCTGTGAGACTTTAGAATTTTAAAATCAACAACCCTCAAGTTCTACAAATCATTACTACAGTTTTGGCTCAGAAGTCATCTTAGATCAATCCTCTTCCCAAAGCATACCTTATGAACATTGAACAATTGACTCATGTGTGTGACAGTTTTTAGCTCTTCCCACCCAGAATGCTGGACTACCGCGTATGCCTCCTCTCCAGTTCTCGTCCTCGGGGAGTCAGGTATTTCCTTCTAAGGTCTGTCGCGTTGTGTTCACAATCGAATTGGGGGGAGAAGTTAGAAGAATGAGAAAAGAACTGGAGGGTGGCCAGTGTAGTCACCTCTCCTTGTGAAGATGGTCAGTGTAGCCGAGTCTTCACCAAGATCTGCAGGTTTCTTGAAGCTTGGACCTTTTGGTCAGATATTTATTTGGTAGAATGCTTCTTTGTATTTGGAATTTTTGGTGGTTCTGCTTGGATCTTGTTCTGTCCCTACGGATATAGAATCTTTTATTTTCGTCCATTTTTTGGGGTCTTAGAAAAAAATGTGTTCAGTTGTCCATCCCTTTTTCAAAGCTTTATTTCAACCCGTACTCCGATCTTTAGAATTCCACGCTACCAGAAAAGAACTCACGCAGTCTTCCAACATCCCATCTGAGTTGAGATAAGTGTATAATACGAGAGTACAAATTAATTCCTTATTCCATAGTTGTACCCAGAATGAAGAGATTAGGTTAGACACTAAGAGTCAAACTCTACGCATTGTCATGTTAAACTCTCAAAGAATTAAGTCAAGGGCCTGAAATTTCTAAAATTCTATTTCTCGGTGAAGTTCCTCTGAAAATTAGGTGGATCAAGGTCAAGTCCAGACCACTCTTGGTTTCGGCTTATAACTCGGTTCAGAACCCAATGACTTTTCATAGATGAAAATGAATGCGATGCTGGATGAAGTGCAGGTGTGTAAAATGTAGACACATTTTTTCTTTTCTTTTCTTTTCTTTTTTTTATGCAAAAATGAATAAGAAGCCATTTTTTTTCAAAAAAATTTGGGTACAGTCAGTGTTAGTGGCAAAACTCTTTTTCTTTTTCTGTTGTTTTTGTTGTTGTTGTTTTTTAAAATTACCCGTCTCGTAAATACATATAGACTTATGCGAAAGTACGAGGTATGGCAAAAATATATACACCGTATATATACAGACCCCTCTATACTAAGCGAGTGTTGTGTCCTTGGAGCACAAAGAAGCGTAAAGAAGACATAGCTTGGGCTAAGCGTTAGAGAGTAAAATTTTGATGTACAAAGGTTCGCCCCTCTATACTTAGACTGTGAATAGTCTAAGTATAGAAGAAGAGCGTAAAAAGAGGCGGTCGGGATATGTAAATGAGGAGAGTATAAACAGGTGGGTGTCGGTTCCCCCTATACTTAGGCTCTGGTCAACCTAAGTATAAGAGAAAGGTGAAAATGGAGCGATCGGGAGAAAGAGTGTGATGCTGAAAAATGATATATACAGATGGCATCGGTCCCCCCTATACTTAGGCATTGGCCTAAGTATAGGAAGAAGCTGTACAAGGAGACCGATGTGGTCGGGAGGGAGGGTGGGATCGATCTAATAAATTTTCAATGTCCTTGCTCTGTGTGAAGTAAATGACCTCAACTTGAACTATCTGCTCTTGGGATGATTCTATATATGGCTTCAGCAATTGTCCATTCACTGAGAAAGGTTGTGCATCATCTTTGAGTTCTGCAATAACCACACTTCCATTGGTATGCATATCGATGACAACATAGGGAGCCGTCCATTTTGATTTCAGTTTCTCATGAAAAATCTTTAACCAAGCATTAAACAACCATACTTCCTGCTCAGGGACAAAGGTTTTATCTCGAATGTGTCTATCATGCCATCTCTTGACCTTGTCCTTATAGATAACACTGTTGTCATATGCTCGGTTTCGGATTTCAATTAGCTCATTCAAATTTAAGACTCGACATAATTTCCCAAGATGACAACTCCAATTCAACTTTTTAATCGCCCACTCAGATTTGTGAATCAAATCTGCAGGTAGGTGGTATGGCTTGCTATAGATCATCCTAAAAGGTGAAGTATCGAGTGGAGTCTTATAGGCTGTCCTATAGGCCCACAGAACCTGGTCCAATAGTTTTGACCAGTCCTTCCTATCTGGACGAACCAACTTCTGAAGAATACCCTTCACCTCTCTATTAGAAACCTCTACCATGCCATTAGATTGTTGATGATATGGGTTGGCTATTCTATAGTCAAATTTATACTCTTTAGTCAAAGATCTTATTTCTTTATTCACAAAGTGGCTACCTCCATCAGAAATCAAAACTTTTGGTATCCTAACCTTGCAATGATATTATCTTTGATAAACTTGCAAACGGTTTTGCTATCTGCGGTTCGGGTTGGAATAGCCTCTACCCATCTAGACAAATAATCAACTGCCAACAAGATGTACTCAAATCCATTGCTATTGGTATATGAGTATGAGATTAACGAAATCAAGTCCATTGTATTATCATTCCTGCCTTAAATAGCGGTATCTCAACGATGTCGCATGAAATCTTCAAGATCACTTATCATATCATTACTCTTGAAAATCCAGATAGAACATTGAAATGGACTCGTAGTTTATGGGGTTCTTCCGTAATATAATTAAAAAACGATAAAAAAATGTCAAGATATTCCATATATATATATGGAATGGCTTATCCATCAAAGTCACTTTTTGCGTAGTTGGTCCACTCTCTATTAGCACCACTCGATCTTAGGGCCTGTTTGGTTGCAGGGTTGGGCAGGGTTGGCCCAACCCTGATTACTATTCACAAACGTACTTCCTCCTCACAGATTACTGTTCACTCAGGCCGTCGACAACCAAAGGGAGGTCCGTCTCCGCCGTCCGGGTCAGGGCCGCCGTCGACAGGAGCCGCGACTCAATCGTCGATGACGTCGCCGAGACCCCCCGCCCAACCTTCTGCTCCCCCGTCATCGAGGTCGCCGCCGCTGCCTCCACCTCCTCCACCACCGTCACCACCGTCGACCGCAGCTTCGGATCCGCCGACGCTGAATTCCCAGTTTGGGAGAAGGTCGGAGCTGTCGTTCGGCTCAGCTATGGGATTGGTAATACAGAAATTCGAAAAAAATATTGGGTTTACTTTTGTTCTAATCGACGTCTTTTGTGACGACAGGCGTTTACGGAGCGATGGCGCTGGCGGGGAAGTTCATCTGCTCGATGGCAGGAATCGACTGGACCGGAGGATGTCATGTGTCGATGAATGCGATTGTGAACGGACTTGGTTACGCGGCTCCCCCCATCATGGCTCTCCTCTTCATTCTCGATGTCTGTGCTCTTTTGCATTGCTGTTGTGTAACAAGTGTTCATGTATGAATTGAGTAGATACTTGCTGTTATCAGGATGAAATTGTTAAGCATTCGCCTCAAGCCCGCGCCATCCGAGATGTGGAGGACGAGGAGCTCAGGAGCTTCTTCTATGGGATGTCGCCATGGCAGGTGAATACCCCTATTTGATTTCGATTTTGGTCTCTTTGTTTTTAAGTACAGATGCAGAAACTTGATCATACTTGCTGGATTTCTTCTGCAGTTTATGATGATTGTCACTGCAAGTTCCATAGGCGAAGAGCTCTTCTATAGAGTTGCAGTTCAGGTTAGACCATGCTGCTTGCATATCTGCTGTCCTTTTTGCCAGCTTTTATTAGTGACACTTTGACAATTGCAGAAAAATAAAAATAAGAATAAGATTTATGTGATTCGAGATGACCACTTTATGGCTCTAATCCATAATAGAAGGGACCCTTGTGGAGCTAGATGTTTAAAATATTCTTCTCAAGGATTTCATGTGGTATGCCATTCTATATAGACCCACCAATTCAACAAGTCCCCATGCTTAGCGATATCGATCGGAACAAGAGAATAATAATGAAATATTGTAGAAACCCCAACATTCATCTAATCAATTACATAACTTTAACAGTAATTAAAATTTGGATGCTTCTTGTGATGCTCTACTGCTAAAGTCACGCAAAAATTGTCATCTATATGAGTATGGCGGCAAGAAACATGTTCCAAATTTGAGTATTTGTATCGAAATCTCTAGATTATTTTTTATTACTTCTGAAAGCTTTGAATTCGAATTTAAACTGCTGGCTTACTCTCCTAATGTTTTGGCCATGTTGACCTCATTGGACTTGGTGCTGTAGGGCGCCTTGGCAGACATGTTCCTCAGAGGAACGGAACTTGTGAAGGATGCTCGTGGAATTGCTTCACTGGTAGGCCTCTCTAACTCTTCCTTAACGTCCCATTTGTACCACTACTCCATTGTTTCTTAGTTTCTTTGGTTTTGAATCTTATGATGTCTGATATTTATTGTTCTAGACGGGCATGCTACCTCTTTTTGTCCCATTTGCCCAAGCATTTGCAGCTGTGATTACGGCCGCTCTGACTGGATCTCTATATTACATAGCCACAACACCGAAAGGTACAAGACTTATCCCGGTATTCTATGTGATGGTTGTAAGTTCTAAAGCTGTTCCTCTCAAAATCAAAGTTGTAATATTTGCAGATCCTACATATGTGGTTGCCCCTGTTGTGCGCTCTCTCACTGGTCGTGAGGACCTTAAAAAACATTTTTCAGGTGATTAGTGCAACTTTTTCTGATGTTATCTCCATTTCAATGCTATATATGTAACGGCCACTAACTTTAGTATCCTAATAATAAGACCACTAATTGGTTAGTAATGATAATTTAATAGAATTATTAGAAGAGAGAGGGGAATGTGGCAGTTATGGCCTTGCCAATGAACCCTCCATCTTCCTAGCCGTGAGTGCCTTTTTGGGGGTTCACAAGGGACCATCTCATTACTTAAGAGAGGGAGGAAGAGAGGAGAGGAGTCTAGTGTTCCACCTATTCTTCTTCTTCCTTAGCCGAGTATTGCGCAACCCCATCACCGTGCAGGACGTCATCTTCGGGTTGTGGGGTCGGTCGTGATCGAAGGAGAAGAATCGCGGTGTTAACCGATCTTTGGGATATCTATCCCTCGCGGATACGGTATGTGTATTATTGTTCAAGAATCATGATCGTTTCTCGTGTTCTCCCAATTTGTGGTGATATTAAATCTCTGATTATCGATGAATAATCTTTTGCTTATAGAGATATGTCCCCATCGTTTTTTTTGTTCTCCATGATCACAATCTTAAGTACGAAGATAGATTATTATTATTTTTATCCTACAATATAGTTCATTGCAAACAAGGAAATTAATGGACGTTATTTTGGACATTGATATCGTTGCTTCCTAATTCTAAATTATCGTCACTTTCCATTCCATTCTAATCAACCTCCTTGAAGGGCTTTTACTACCCAATTGAGGGATACTCTATTATCCTTTTATTTCTCTAAGGTAGATCACACGTGCACAAAAAAATGGAAATATGAAATTGCAGTTACAAAAAAAAATACGAAATTTGCTGTTATGAAAACTATGAAACGAATTGAATAATAGCCCTAAGATTTATATGCATATACGTTAGTTTAGAAACGTAATGCTGCCCTTGCAAATCAGCCACGGATATATATTGTTTTATATACTTTTGCTACATGAGAATAGGAGGGTGTTTTAAGGTCAAGGATCCGTATACGTTAGCATTAGTCTGACATCATTTTTTTCCAATTATAACAATGGTTGTATACGTGGGTTACAGGGAAGCAAATGGTAACATGACATCATTACCATTTTATGGTGTAATGTGAACACGCGTGTATTGGAGTCCTGAGATAATACGCCAACTCTTGGCTATATGAAATAATGCATGTGATTATTCTGTATATTCTGATTAATAGCAAATCCAATGGAAAAACTACTGATTGGATTCATCTTGAATAGCAGTAACTGTAGTTTATGTTGTGTAAAGTGTGATTATAATGTGTTAAAATCGTGCATGAACAAAGATAAATGGGGTATCGATCTCCGAGTGAGCACATAACATTTAGATATTAACCACTATATTAGTCCTAAAATAAAATAAGTAATTCAAACAGAAGAGCTAAGGGTCAACTTGTAGAAGAACAAAGTATCTATTGGCACATTAACGGTAAGTGGAGCTAAGTGCTACACATCATGGTGGGAGCCACCTCTAGAGTCCCCTTACCGAGTCCGATACGGACACATGGCCTAAAGGGCAGCACCTTCCGGGGGTGTCAGGTTCAGTAGAACCTAGTGGAAAGTCCACCTATTGACTCAGCTGATGTCATCACGAAATGAATACAAGTGAATGATTATAATTGTATGGAAAAGCCGCTAGTGCCAGCGGTAGTTAAGAAAAAGGCCTATTCAATGAAAAGAATGAGTATAAGGGTATACGTGCAACTTTAGAGCTCAATTGTTGAGAGCATGAAATCCTTATATATTATGGATATAACATTAGTGTCATACTCCTTGGTAATTTATCAAAGCACTCTTGAAATTTTTGTATCCCTCTTTTCGCATGCTAAGCTGTTTGGCTTACGAGCATTTTTTTCGCTCCTGTGGTTTTGCCCTGCCGCAGGTTCCTTGGAGGAGTAGAAGAGCTTTGAGGTTGCTGATTGGCTGGCTGAAGATTTATCATTTTCTTTCGGTAGTGCTAATTTCCTTCTCGTTGCCTTATTTTTTTAGGTGTACCCAAGAAACAATCTATGAGTTGTTCTATTATAGTTATTGTCTTCGTCAATGAGGTCCCTTGAATGATGCAACTTGATCTTTGATTATGTCAAGTTGTAAAGTGATGTTATCCTCTTAGTTGAAGTATCTCAAGTTATTTATTATTTTGTCCTTCCAATCGTCTTCCTTAATTGTGGATTTGATATGCGTGAGTAACGTTCGGATCCGACGTGGCATGTCATTTTTTATTGCTTCCGCCGGTCACGTGGATCCGAGTCGTTACAAGTGGTATCAGAGCCGAAGTTCTCTTGGGTACAATTAGGATGTCCTATTTTTTTGTCGATATACACATATATCGATGTCTGAATCTCGATCTTATCTCATGATTTTATATGGAACCTGGACGTGAGCTTGTGCCTGGTGAAGGTATGCTTGAGGGTTCCCAAAAACAACAGTTGCAGTTAATGACCGAGATGGGACGATGACTCCGTGAAGAACGAGAACGTGCTCGAATGGAGAGAGAAGCTGCACAAGAAGAAAGAGACCATGTCCGCAAGCTTTATGAGAATGCGAAGGTGGAGAGTCTTACTTTGCGGAAGTTTTTGCAACATGACCCACCCATATACAATGGAGAACCTGAGCCAGAGAAAGCCGAACATTGGCTCAAGGAGATTGAGTTGGCGTTTAGTGCCTTGGATTGTCCTGAGGAGAAGAAGGTCACCTTTGCTATGTTCCGGCTGCGAGATCAGGCAAAGGATTGGTGGGAGACCTGCAGAGGTGTGCATTTCAAGGAAGACCAAGATGTGACATGGGGAGATTTTGTGAAGCACTTCAAGGATCACTTCATTCCTATGCGTGCAAGGATCAAGAAGAGGCAGGAATTCATTGACCTGCAGCAGAATGAACTGGGCATTGAGGCATATACTGCTCAATTTTATCATCTCGAAAAGTACGGCAAAGGAATTTGCGAGACTGAATGGGAGAGAGCGAAGAAGTACGTGATGGGTTTGAGAATTGGACTGCGAGTTAAAGTCTTAGGGAGCATGCCTAAGACTCTTGCTGATGCAGTGGATGCAGCGGTAGCTATCGATGGGGAGCATCAGTTAACCCAAAACCAACTGAAAAGACATGGCAAGGGGAGTGGAAGTCTTGGTGTCCGTCACGATACTTTTAAAAACCCTAACAAGAAGATAAGGATTGGTTACCATGGCAAGGAAGAGGCTAGAGTCAAGCCTATTGATAGACCTGGTGTCCCAGTTTGTCCTCATTGCACGAGAAGCCATCGGGGTGAGTGCTACAAGATAACTGGAGCTTGTCTGAAATGTGGTCAGAAAGGTCACTTCATTCGCGATTGTCCAAAGATGAAGCACACAGATGATAGGCAGAGGAATGCAGATCCGAAGAAGAAGAACATGAGACGAGTATACTCCATCACAACTGAGCAGTCAGAGGATCCTAGTCAGGTGGTAGAAGGTACACTTCTCGTCTCAGGTTTTATGGCTAGAGTTCTTTATGATCCCGGAGCTTCTCATTCGTTTATATCAAGTACATTTGCTAGATTGCTTAATTTACAACCCACCAAGATGACATTTACGCTATCTATTTCTTCACCTGTCGGAGAGATTGGTACTTGTGGGTCCTTCTTGCACGAAGTACCTATAGAGATTGAGAACAAACAATTTGTCGCAAATCTACTAGAAATGACAGATTACGATGTCATTTTGGGAATGGATTGGCTCTATGGGAACTATGCACAGGTTCTTTGTAGAGAAAAGAAAGTCCTGCTATGTATGCCAGGGGAATCTGAATTCCAAATCAAGGGTTTTAAGAGACCCATGAGGCAGATGTTTGTCTCCTTATTAAAGGCAAACCGAATGTTGTCGAAGGCTGCAAGGCGTTTCTTGCTAGTGTGGTGAAAACCGAGGTTCGATATGTTCCTATTGAGGATGTGCCCATTGTTCGGGAGTATGTCGATGTTTTTCCTGAAGACCTTCCTGGTTTACCTCCTCATAGAGAGATTGACTTCACTATTGAAGTCATGCCAGGATCATCTCCCATCTCCAAGCCACCTTATCGCATGGCTCCGGCAGAGTTGGCAGAGCTTAAGAAGCAACTTGATGAACTTCTTGAGCAAGGCTTCATTCAGCCTAGTGTCTCCCCATGGGGTGCTCCTGTGCTCTTTGTCAAGAAGAAGGATGGGACACTTAGACTATGCATTGATTACCGAGCTCTAAATCAGATTACAGTCAAGAATAAGTATCCCTTACCTCGAATAGATGATCTATTCGATCAATTGCAGAAGGCTGCTATCTTTTCAAAAATTGATTTAAGATCAGGCTATCATCAGCTGAGAGTCAAGGCAGAGGATGCTCCAAAGACCGCTTTTAGATCAAGATATGGGCACTACGAGTTTCGAGTAATGCCATTCGGATTAACCAATGCTCCAGCAGCATTCATGGACCTTATGAATAGGGTGTTCCGTGATTTCTTAGATAAGTTTGTCATAGTTTTTGTTGATGACATCCTTATCTATTCAGAAGATAAGAAACAGCATGAGGAACACTTGAGGACAGTGCTAGAGACTCTGAGACATCACCGTCTCTATGCTAAATTCTCTAAATGTGAGTTTTGGCTTGATAAGGTGACATTTCTTGGTCACGTTATATCCAAAGATGGGATATCTGTTGACCCATCAAAGGTCGAGGCAGTTCTTAACTGGAACCAACCAAAGACAGTTACAGAAGTTCGTAGCTTCTTGGGCTTGGCCGGTTATTACAGGCGTTTCATTCGGGACTTCTCGAAGGTAGTTTTACCTCTCACAAAATTGATGAGGAAAGAAACTAAGTTCATCTGGAGTCTGCAATGTGAAGAGAGCTTCCAAAAATTGAAAGGGATGTTAACTTCAGCACCGATCTTGACACTTCCTTCGGATACTGGAGGTTTCACAGTGCATACTGATGCTTCAGGGTCGGGACTTGGTGCTGTTTTGATGCAACATGATAAGGTCGTGGCTTATGCATCTCGGCAATTGAAAATTCATGAGAGGAATTATCCTACTCATGATCTTGAGCTAGCTGCAGTTGTTTTTGCCTTGAAGTTATGGAGGCATTATCTGTTATGGAGAGAAATTTCAGGTGCTTACTGACCATAAGAGCCTCAAATATCTTTTCTCTCAGAAGGACTTGAATATGAGACAACGAAGATGGCTGGAACTATTAAAAGATTATGATTTTTCCTTGGACTATCATCCGGAAAAAATTAACGCAGTGGCAGATGCGCTCAGTAGAAAGTGGGAAGCTAAGCTTTCTTGCTTGAGACTGCAGTGGAAACTCGTCGAGGATTTTGTTCAGTGGAAGCCTTTTATAGATGGTAAACATAATATTTTTGTTGCGGGATTGCAAGTTCACTCTGCATTGATTGAGAAGGTATTGTCCGCACAAAAAGCTGACCCAGAACTATTGCTGCTGGTTGAGGCATCGAAGAAGCCTTCTAGCGAGTTGTCGATTGCAGTCGACGGTGGATTGAGATTTAGGAATCGATTATGGGTTCCTAATGATCAAGAAATTAAAAAGGAGATCTTAGAAGAGGCACATAGTTCTATGTACTCTATTCATCCAGGGAGTACAAAAATGTATAAGGACTTGCAAAGGAACTTCTGGTGGAAAAATATGAAGCAAGAAATTGCAGAGTTCATTTCCAGGTGTCTTGTTTGTCAACGGGTAAAGATTGAGCACCAAAGGCCATCTGGAGTATTGCAGCCGTTGGACTTGCCAGAGTGGAAGTGGGAGCACATTACTATGGATCTTGTAGTGGGTTTGCCTCCCACAAAAGGTTCCAAATATGATGCCATTTGGGTGATTGTGGATCGATTAACTAAATCGGCACACTTTTTACCTATACGGTGTAGTCAGTCTACAGAGAGTCTGGCAAAGTTATATGTTCATGAGATAGTGAGTTGCATGGTGTACCTGGATCCATTGTCTCTGATCGGGACGCACGTTTCACATCCAGATTTTGGAAGAGCTTGAATGATGCATTGGGTACAAATCTAAAGTTTAGCACATCATTTCACCCGCAGACCGATGGACAGTCAGAAAGAACCATACAGACATTGGAAGATATGCTTAGATCTTGTGCTTTGGACTTTGCTGGGAATTGGGATTTTCACCTTCCACTTGTTGAATTTGCTTACAATAACAGCTTCCATTCTAGTATCGGGATGGCCCCATACGAAGCTCTATATGGTAGACCGTGTCGTTCTCCCTTATGCTAGGATGATGTGGGCGAAAGGAAAATCCTAGGAACAGAAATTGTCTTGGATGCTACAATAAAAATTGATATAATCAAGAAGAGATTGGTAGCTCCTCAAAGTAGGCAGAAAAACTATGCTGATCGTCGAAGACGCGATCTTCAGTTTGAAGTGGGCGATCAAGTCTTTGTCAAAGTCTCTCCTATGCGTGGAGTCGTCCGATTTGGTAGAAGGGGAAAACTGAATCCTAGATACGCGGGTCCTTTTATGATCACCAAGAGAATTGGTGAAGTTGCTTATCAGGTTGATCTTCCTCCTCAATTCAAGAATATACATGATGTGTTTCATGTTTCGATGCTAAGGAAGTACATAGCTGATCCCTCGCATATATTAGAGGATGAGATTCCAGAAGTGCAAACAGATCTATCTTACGTAGAGGAACCGATCAAGATCATAGACCGCAAGGAAAATCAATTGCGACGCCGAATGATCCCCATGGTTAAGGTCTTATGGAAACACCAGAAACGTGAGGAAGCTACTTGGGAGTTGGAGGAAATGCGAGCCAAGTACCCCGAATTGTTTGGTAAGTCCTTATACCTGTAAATTTCGGGACGAAATTTTTTTTAGTATGGTAGATTGTAACGGCCACTAACTTTAGTATCCTAATAATAAGACCACTAATTGGTTAGTAATGATAATTTAATAGAATTATTAGAAGAGAGAGGGGAATGTGGCAGTTATGGCCTTGCCAATGAACCCTCCATCTTCCTAGTCGTGAGTGCCTTTTTGGGGGTTCACAAGGGACCATCTCATTACTTAAGAGAGGGAGGAAGAGAGGAGAGGAGTCTAGTGATCCACCTATTCTTCTTCTTCCTTAGCCGAGTATTGCGCAACCCCATCACCGTGCGGGACGTCATCTTGGGGTTGTGGGGTCGGTCGTGATCGAAGGAGAAGAATCGCGGTGTCAACCGATCTTTGGGATATCTATCCCTCGCGGATACGGTATGTGTACTATTGTTCAAGAATCATGATCGTTTCTCGTGTTCTCCCAATTTGTGGTGATATTAAATCTCTGATTATCGATGAATAATCTTTTGCTTATAGAGATATGTCCCCATCGTTTTTTTTGTTCTCCATGATCACAATCTTAAGTACGAAGATAGATTATTATTATTTTTATCCTACAATATAGTTCATTGCAAACAAGGAAATTAATGGACGTTATTTTGGACATTGATATCGTTGCTTCCTAATTCTAAATTATCGTCACTTTCCATTCCATTCTAATCAACCTCCTTGAAGGGCTTTTACTACCCAATTGAGGGATACTCTATTATCCTTTTATTTCTCTAAGGTAGATCACACGTGCACAAAAAAATGGAAATATGAAATTGCAGTTACAAAAAAAAATACGAAATTTGCTGTTATGAAAACTATGAAACGAATTGAATAATAGCCCTAAGATTTATATGCATATACGTTAGTTTAGAAACGTAATGCTGCCCTTGCAAATCAGCCACGGATATATATAGTTTTATATACTTTTGCTACATGAGAATAGGAGGGTGTTTTAAGGTCAAGGATCCGTATACGTTAGCATTAGTCTGACATCATTTTTTCCAATTATAACAATGGTTGTATACGTGGGTTACAGGGAAGCAAATGGTAACATTACGTCATTACCATTTTATGGTGTAATGTGAACACGCGTGTATTGGAGTCCTGAGATAATACGCCAACTCTTGGCTATATGAAATAATGCATGTGATTATTCTGTATATTCTGATTAATAGCAAATCCAGTGGAAAAACTACTGATTGGATTCATCTTGAATAGCAGTAACTGTAGTTTATGTTGTGTAAAGTATGATTATAATGTGTTAAAATCGTGCATGAACAAAGATGAATGGGGTATCGATCTCCGAGTGAGCACATAACATTTAGATATTAACCACTATATTATTCCTAAAATAAAATAAGTAATTCATACAGAAGAGCTAAGGGTCAACTTGTAGAAGAACAAAGTATCTATTGGCACATTAACGGTAAGTGGAGCTAAGTGCTACACATCATGGTGGGAGCCACCTCTAGAGTCCCCTTACCGAGTCCGATACGGACACATGGCCTAAAGGGCAACACCTCCCGGGGGTGTCAGGTTCAGTAGAACCTAGTGGAAAGTCCACCTATTGACTCAGCTGATGTCATCACGAAATGAATACAAGTGAATGATTGTAATTGTATGGAAAAGCCGCTAGTGCCAGCGGTAGTTAAGAAAAAGGCCTATTCAATGAAAAGAATGAGTATAAGGGTATATGTGCAACTTTAGAGCTCAAATATTGAGAGTATGAAATCCTTATATATTATGGATATAACATTAGTGTCATACTCCTTGGTAATTTATCAAAGCACTCTTGAAATTTTTGTATCCCTCTTTTCGCATGCTAAGCTGTTCGGCTTACGAGCATTTTTTTCGCTCCTGTGGTTTTGCCCTGCCGCAGGTTCCTTGGAGGAGTAGAAGAGCTTTGAGGCTGCTGATTGGCTGGCTGAAGATTTATCATTTTCTTTCGGTAGTGCTAATTTCCTTCTCGTTGCCTTATTTTTTTAGGTGTACCCAAGAAACAATCTATGAGTTGTTCTATTATAGTTATTGTCTTCGTCAATGAGGTCCCTTGAATGATGCAACTTGATCTTTGATTATGTCAAGTTGTAAAGTGATGTTATCCTCTTAGTTGAAGTATCTCAAGTTATTTATTATTTTGTCCTTCCAATCGTCTTCCTTAATTGTGGATTTGATATGCGTGAGTAACGTTCGGATCCGACGTGGCATGTCATTTTTTATTGCTTCCGCTGGTCACGTGGATCCGGGTCGTTACAAGTGGTATCAGAGCCGAAGTTCTCTTGGATACAATTAGGATGTCCTATTTTTTTGTCGATATACACATATATTGATGTCTGAATCTCGATCTTATCTCATGATTTTAGATGGAACCTTGACGTGAGCTTGTGCCTGGTGAAGGTATGCTTGAGGGTTCCCAACAACAACAGTTGCAGTTAATGACCGAGATGGGACGATGGCTCCGTGAAGAACGAGAACGTGCTCGAATGGAGAGAGAAGCTGCACAAGAAGAAAGAGACCATGTCCGCAAGCTTTATGAGAATGCGAAGGTGGAGAGTCTTACTTTGCGGAAGTTTTTGCAACATGACCCACCCATATACAATGGAGAACCTGAGCCAGAGAAAGCCGAACATTGGCTCAAGGAGATTGAGTTGGCGTTTAGTGCCTTGGATTGTCCTGAGGAGAAGAAGGTCACCTTTGTTATTTTCCGGCTGCGAGATCAGGCAAAGGATTGGTGGGAGACCTGCAGAGGTGTGCATTTCAAGGAAGACCAAGATGTGACATGGGGAGATTTTGTGAAGCACTTCAAGGATCACTTCATTCCTATGCGTGCAAGGATCAAGAAGAGGCAGGAATTCATTGACCTGCAGCAGAATGAACTGGGCATTGAGGCATATACTGCTCAATTTTATTATCTCGAAAAGTACGGCAAAGGAATTTGCGAGACTGAATGGGAGAGAGCGAAGAAGTACGTGATGGGTTTGAGAATTGGACTGCGAGCTAAAGTCTTAGGGAGCATGCCTAAGACACTTGCTGATGCAGTGGATGCAGCGGTAGCTATCGATGGGGAGCATCAGTTAACCCAAAACCAACTGAAAAGACATGGCAAGGGGAGTGGAAGTCTTGGTGTCCGCCACGATACTTTTAAAAACCCTAACAAGAAGATAAGGATTGGTTACCATGGCAAGGAAGAGGCTAGAGTCAAGCCTATTGATAGACCTGGTGTCCCAGTTTGTCCTCATTGCACGAGAAGCCATCGGGGTGAGTGCTACAAGATAACTGGAGCTTGTCTGAAATGTGGTCAGAAAGGTCACTTCATTCGCGATTGTCCAAAGATGAAGCACACAGATGATAGGCAGAGGAATGCAGATCCGAAGAAGAAGATCATGGGACGAGTATACTCCATCACAGCTGAGCAGTCAGAGGATCCTAGTCAGGTGGTAGAAGGTACACTTCTCGTCTCAGGTTTTATGGCTAGAGTTCTTTATGATCCCGGAGCTTCTCATTCGTTTATATCAAGTACATTTGCTAGATTGCTTAATTTACAACCCACCAAGATGACATTTACGCTATCTATTTCTTCACCTGTCGGAGAGATTGGTACTTGTGGGTCCTTCTTGCACGAAGTACCTATAGAGATTGAGAACAAACAATTTGTCGCAAATCTAGTCCTCCTAGAAATGACAGATTACGATGTCATTTTGGGAATGGATTGGCTCTATGAGAACTATGCACAGGTTCTTTGTAGAGAAAAGAAAGTCCTGCTATGTATGCCAGGGGAATCTGAATTCCAAATCAAGGGTTTTAAGAGACCCATGAGGTAGATGTTTGTCTCCTTATTAAAGGCAAACCGAATGTTGTCGAAAGGCTGCAAGGCGTTTCTTGCCAGTGTGGTGAAAACAGAGGTTCGACATGTTCCTATTGAGGATGTGCCCATTGTTCGGGAGTATGTCGATGTTTTTCCTGAAGACCTTCCTAGTTTACCTCCTCATAGAGAGATTGACTTCACTATTGAAGTCATGCCAGGATCATCTCCCATCTCCAAGCCACCTTATCGCATGGCTCCGGCAGAGTTGGCAGAGCTTAAGAAGCAACTTGATGAACTTCTTGAGCAAGGCTTCATTCAGCCTAGTGTCTCCCCATGGGGTGCTCCTGTGCTCTTTGTCAAGAAGAAGGATGGGACACTTAGACTATGCATTGATTACCGAGCTCTAAATCAGATTACAGTCAAGAATAAGTATCCCTTACCTCGAATAGATGATCTATTCGATCAGATGCAGAAGGCTGCTATCTTTTCAAAAATTGATTTAAGATCAGGCTATCATCAGCTGAGAGTTAAGGCAGAGGATGCTCCAAAGACCGCTTTTAGATCAAGATATGGGCACTACGAGTTTCGAGTAATGCCATTCGGATTAACCAATGCTCCAACAGCATTCATGGACCTTATGAATAGGGTGTTCCGTGATTTCTTAGATAAGTTTGTCATAGTTTTTGTTGATGACATCCTTATCTATTCAGAAGATAAGAAACAACATGAGGAACACTTGAGGACAGTGCTAGAGACTCTGAGACATCACCGTCTCTATGCTAAATTCTCTAAATGTGAGTTTTGGCTTGATAAGGTGACATTTCTTGGTCACGTTATATCCAAAGATGGGATATCTGTTGACCCATCAAAGGTCGAGGCAGTTCTGAACTGGAACCAACCAAAGACAGTTACAGAAGTTCGTAGCTTCTTGGGCTTGGCCGGTTATTACAGGCGTTTCATTCGGAACTTCTCGAAGGTAGTTTTACCTCTCACAAAATTGATGAGGAAAGAAACTAAGTTCATCTGGAGTCTGCAATGTGAAGAGAGCTTCCAAAAATTGAAAGGGATGTTGACTTCAGCGCCGATCTTGACACTTCCTTCGGATACTGGAGGTTTCACAGTGCATACTGATGCTTCAGGGTCGGGACTTGGTGCTGTTTTGATGCAACATGATAAGGTCGTGGCTTATGCATCTCGGCAATTGAAAATTCATGAGAGGAATTATCCTACTCATGATCTTGAGCTAGCTGCAGTTGTTTTTGCCTTGAAGTTATGGAGGCATTATCTGTATGGAGAGAAATTTCAGGTGCTTACTGACCATAAGAGCCTCAAATATCTTTTCTCTCAGAAGGACTTGAATATGAGACAACGAAGATGACTGGAACTATTAAAAGATTACGATTTTTCCTTGGACTATCATCCGGGAAAAATTAACGCAGTGGCAGATGCGCTCAGTAGAAAGTGGGAAGCTAAGCTTTCTTGCTTGAGACTGCAGTGGAAACTCGTCGAGGATTTTGTTCAGTGAAAGCCTTTTATAGATGGTAAACATAATATTTTTGTTGCGGGATTGCAAGTTCACTCTGCATTGATTGAGAAGGTATTGTCCGCACAAAAAGCTGACCCAGAACTATTGCTGCTGGTTGAGGCATCGAAGAAGCCTTCTAGCGAGTTGTCGATTGCAGTCGATGGTGGATTGAGATTTAGGAATCGATTATGGGTTCCTAATGATCAAGAAATTAAAAAGGAGATCTTAGAAGAGGCACATAGTTCTATGTACTCTATTCATCCAGGGAGTACAAAAATGTATAAGGACTTGCAAAGGAACTTCTGGTGGAAAAATATGAAGCAAGAAATTGCAGAGTTCGTTTCCAGGTGTCTTGTTTGTCAACGGGTAACGATTGAGCACCAAAGGCCATCTGGAGTATTGCAGTCGTTGGACTTGCCAGAGTGGAAGTGGGAGCACATTACTATGGATCTTGTAGTGGGTTTGCCTCCCACAAAAGGTTCCAAATATGATGCCATTTGGGTGATTGTGGATCGATTAACTAAATCGGCACACTTTTTACCTATACGGTGTGGTCAGTCTACAGAGTGTCTGGCAAAGTTATATGTTCATGAGATAGTGAAGTTGCATGGTGTACCTGTATCCATTGTCTCTGATCGGGACGCACGTTTCACATCCAGATTTTGGAAGAGCTTGAATGATGCATTGGGTACAAATCTAAAGTTTAGCACATCATTTCACCCGCAGACTGATGGACAGTCAGAAAGAACCATACAAACATTGGAAGATATGCTTAGATCTTGTGCTTTGGACTTTGCTGGGAATTGGGATTTTCACCTTCCACTTGTTGAATTTGCTTACAATAACAGCTTCCATTCTAGTATCGGGATGGCCCCATACGAAGCTCTATATGGTAGACCGTGTCGTTCTCCCTTATGCTGGGATGATGTGGGCGAAAGGAAAATCCTAGGACCAGAAATTGTCTTGGATACTACAATAAAAATTGATATAATCAAGAAGAGATTGGTAGCTGCTCAAAGTAGGCAGAAAAACTATGCTGATCGTCGAAGACGCGATCTTCAGTTTGAAATGGGCGATCAAGTCTTTGTCAAAGTCTCTCCTATGCGTGGAGTCGTCCGATTTGGTAGAAGGGGAAAACTGAATCCTAGATACGTGGATCCTTTTATGATCACCAAGAGAATTGGTGAAGTTGCTTATCAGGTTGATCTTCCTCATGTTTCGATGCTAAGGAAGTACATAGCTGATCCCTCGCATATATTAGAGTATGAGATTCCGGAAGTGCAAACAGATCTATCTTACGTAGAGGAACCGATCAAGATCATAGACCGCAAGGAAAATCAATTGCGACGCCGAATGATCCCCATGGTTAAGGTCTTATGGAAACACCAGAAACGTGAGGAAGCTACTTGGGAGTTGGAGGAGGAAATGCGAGCCAAGTACCCCGAATTGTTTGGTAAGTCCTTATACCTGTAAATTTCGGGACGAATTTTTTTTTTAGTATGGTAGATTGTAACGGCCACTAACTTTAGTATCCTAATAATAAGACCACTAATTGGTTAGTAATGATAATTTAATAGAATTATTAGAAGAGAGAGGGGAATGTGGCAGTTATGGCCTTGCCAATGAACCCTCCATCTTCCTAGCCGTGAGTGCCTTTTTGGGGGTTCACAAGGGACCATCTCATTACTTAAGAGAGGGAGGAAGAGAGGAGAGGAGTCTAGTGATCCACCTATTCTTCTTCTTCCTTAGCCGAGTATTGCGCAACCCCATCACCGTACGGGACGTCATCTTCGGGTTGTGGGGTCGGTCGTGATCGAAGGAGACGACTCGCGGTGTCAACCGATCTTTGGGATATCTATCCCTCGCGGATACGGTATGTGTACTATTGTTCAAGAATCATGATCGTTTCTCGTGTTCTCCCAATTTGTGGTGATATTAAATCTCTGATTATCGATGAATAATCTTTTGCTTATAGAGATATGTCCCCATCGTTTTTTTTGTTCTCCATGATCACAATCTTAAGTACGAAGATTGATTATTATTATTTTTATCCTACAATATAGTTCATTGCAAACAAGGAAATTAATGGACGTTATTTTGGACATTGATATCGTTGCTTCCTAATTCTAAATTATCGTCACTTTCCATTCCATTCTAATCAACCTCCTTGAAGGGCTTTTACTACCCAATTGAGGGATACTCTATTATCCTTTTATTTCTCTAAGGTAGATCACACATGCACAAAAAAAATGGAAATATGAAATTGCAGTTACAAAAAAAATACGAAATTTGCTGTTATGAAAACTATGAAACGAATTGAATAATAGCCCTAATATGCATATACGTTAGTTTAGAAACGTAATGCTGCCCTTGCAAATCAGCCACGGATATATATTGTTTTATATACTTTTGCTACATGAGAATAGGAGGGTGTTTTAAGGTCAAGGATCCGTATACGTTAGCATTAGTCTGACATCATTTTTTTCCAATTATAACAATGGTTGTATACGTGGGTTACAGGGAAGCAAATGGTAACATGACGTCATTACCATTTTATGGTGTAATGTGAACACGCGTGTATTGGAGTCCTGAGATAATACGCCAACTCTTGGCTATATGAAATAATGCATGTGATTATTCTGTATATTCTGATTAATAGCAAATCCAGTGGAAAAACTACTGATTGGATTCATCTTGAATAGCAGTAACTGTAGTTTATGTTGTGTAAAGTATGATTATAATGTGTTAAAATCATGCATGAACAAAGATAAATGGGGTATCGATCTCCGAGTGAGCACATAACATTTAGATATTAACCACTATATTAGTCCTAAAATAAAATAAGTAATTCAAACAGAAGAGCTAAGGGTCAACTTGTAGAAGAACAAAGTATCTATTGGCACATTAACGGTAAGTGGAGCTAAGTGCTACACATCATGGTGGGAGCCACCTCTAGAGTCCCCTTACCGAGTCCGATACGGACACATGGCCTAAAGGGCAACACCTTCCGGGGGTGTCAGGTTCAGTAGAACCTAGTGGAAAGTCCACCTATTGACTCAGCTGATGTCATCACGAAATGAATACAAGAGAATGATTGTAATTGTATGGAAAAGCCGCTAGTGCCAGCGGTAGTTAAGAAAAAGGCCTATTCAATGAAAAGAATGAGTATAAGGGTATACGTGCAACTTTAGAGCTCAATTATTGAGAGTATGAAATCCTTATATATTATGGATATAACATTAGTGTCATACTCCTTGGTAATTTATCAAAGCTCTCTTGAAATTTTTGTATCCCTCTTTTCGCATGCTAAGCTGTTTGGCTTACGAGCATTTTTTTCGCTCCTGTGGTTTTGCCCTGCCGCAGGTTCCTTGGAGGAGTAGAAGAGCTTTGAGGCTGCTGATTGGCTGGCTGAAGATTTATCATTTTCTTTCGGTAGTGCTAATTTCCTTCTCGTTGCCTTATTTTTTTTAGGTGTACCCAAGAAACAATCTATGAGTTGTTCTATTATAGTTATTGTCTTCGTCAATGAGGTCCCTTGAATGATGCAACTTGATCTTTGATTATGTCAAGTTGTAAAGTGATGTTATCCTCTTAGTTGAAGTATCTCAAGTTATTTATTATTTTGTCCTTCCAATCGTCTTCCTTAATTGTGGATTTGATATGCGTGAGTAACGTTCGGATCCGACGTGGCATGTCATTTTTTATTGCTTCCGCTGGTCACGTGGATCCGGGTCGTTACAATATACCTGTTTTTTATGATTCAAATTTTTGTACTATCATTTGGTTTTCCTGCAAAACTGCTTCACTTGAATTGGAGGGCGGAAATCCAAATCTCATGTCAGTTCCATTAAATTGGGATTCATGCTGTGAAGTTCATCTTTTGCAGCTTGGTATGAAAAGCGGCAGATGAAGAAAATTTATTCCCCCCTCCTTGAAGGATTGTTGGCTCTGTATCTAGGATTTGAATGGATACAGGTAGTCAAATCTTCCACATAATTTAACACAAACTTCGTTATTTACAATATCGTGGCTTCATTGCATTCCTGGTAAGGCCATCCATCCAAGATTTCAGTACCATTCTTTTCCCTGAATGTTTGCAGACGGACAACATTCTAGCCCCCATGATAACACATGGCATATATTCGGCTACAATATTGGGTCACGGTCTATGCAAGATCTATTATCACAGGAGGAGGTTGCGCGACAGGATACGGCAGGTGAGAGTTGAATCAAGAAATTTGAACAAATTATGAAGTCTGCTAATCAAAGTATCGTGAGGAAAGGTAGATAAAGTACGACAGGCTATGACCTACCAGCAGTTCACTCGACCTGTGCCTGTGCATATAAGTGTGCTAGACGAAGGCTGTTCATATTGTGTAATGCATTTGTGTATAAATGTAGCAATTCACAGTTAGGGAGAGTACTGTCTGAAAGCTAAAATGTTGTACATATGTTTTTGGTTACAGTTAGCAAGATGAGTTCCCTTTGCCGTAGCTAGTATGCCTTCACTGATCAATGATATGTTTGGATCCGCACATCATTTTTGCAACTCTGTACATTGTTCATTATTGAACTAATATGAGAGGGTGTTTAGGGAATGTGATAGAATGGAAGAGAAAAGGAAGGAAAGGAATGATAAAAAAAATTGAGTTTTTATCACTTGTGCCTCTCTTAACTTCTGCAATATCAGTTATATCTCTCCCTTTTGGAATATCAGTTGCTCTCCTGAGTACTTGCACCATTATCACTTATGCCAATACGTTACTTTGACCATCAATAAGTTAGACTAAACCATGATTTATTCAAACCATGGCATGTTAAGCGGAGCATTAAGTGTCAATCCCTCGTCCTCCTTCCTCAGCCCCCCTCCATCCCAACCTCTTCCAGTCGGTCAGGATAACAGTTGGCAACTCATGATAGTTGACGGCTGATGGAAGCCGGACCGGGACAAAGGTTACAAAAACTTCAGCTCACCCTGTTGGGATCATTTGCAGAATCTGATGCCCTCTCGATTCGTTAGGGAAAAAAAGAAGTGAGATTAGCATGATCTATGAGGATATGAAGATGTATGGAGACATGAACTAGAATCAAAGTGGGAAGGATGAACTGGATGGATGAAATCAAGCGGATTTTGCCATGTGATCCCATTATAGTATTATACGCATGTAGAATTGTGGGAACTTCGTGATTGAGGAGCCTCAGAGAGTTATTATGCTGGTCAATGCACAATGACTTTTGTTAATATGAATGAAAACGTGTCCAAAGTCCACGGAAAGGTCAAATGGCCAATTGAATCAAGCATGATTTGGTTCACACTATTGCTCATGATGCATGAAAGCATGTCCAAATATCGAAGACAAACTTACCATGTAGAAGGATGGATGCAATTTGAATAACAGAAAAACTTCCCACTTGTGGTCTACATATAGAAGTTAAAAAGTTGATTCTCAAACAAGGGTCGGGTGGTGGAGGTGTAAATGGACCGAACCTCAGCGAACATACCTGGATTTGGTTTGAGTACTTCGATGAGTATACAAGTTCGAACTCGGTTCGATCGATAAATAAGTATTCCGTCCAGATTTGGTTTGATTCGGTTCATTATAGGTTCAATTACATACAAGTAATTGAGTATTGTCTTTTATATTCATATTATATATTTTTAAACTTAGGAAACCAATATTAGCGGGTTTTGGTAACCTTTTTATTTGAAAATTTTGAACAATCGTGATGTGCCTTTAATAGAGTATAAAAAGGAAGGAACAAAAAATAGAAAAAATCATTGTTACGTGCAATTCAATTTCAATCAACAATCCTTCCATCCAAATTATATAACATACATAAAATTTCCATCTATATAAGGAATCCTATACGCACTACTTCATATCTTAGCTCCACCCAAAAGCTAATCACATCAACACTTCATATTTCATTAAGTACGCAGCTTCAACCAAAAATTAATCATTCTTGTAACTGCATAGCATCAAAACAAGGCTAAAAAGTGTTAGACTTAAGGAGATGAGTCGTAACAAGCCTAAGTACAAATATAAACATTACCACAGTAATTTATGGCACACTTGTTACTAATTAAAGCCCAATTCCATGTTTCATGCTCCTGAACAACCGCAATTTTACCTAAAAAGATCACAAACAAGTGAAATTACAATTTATTTATGATTTTAAATAGGTAAAATAAAAAATATCATAATAGTTTACGTTGCCTTAGAGTAAATAGATCTCTTCACACCGTGCTCAATATATCACGATTGATAGTATAGACTATAGAGTGCATCAGAAAAATCTCTTCGCAGCCAAAAATTAGGATCCTTGTAAATTAAACTAGTTAATACGTAACAAACTTCCCAAAAAGATAATGTATAACATAACAAAAAGATATAAAAAATAATCACAATTTGAAGATGAAGCGAGACTTTCTTGCATGTAAAACTTCTAGAAAAAATAAAATTAAAAGAGTCAAACACATAAATAAAATCAAGAGACAACATATAATAGTAATTTTGTAATATACTTGTGAAAATATATGGTTATATCATGACTTTGTATTTTTAAATGAATTGTATTACTAAAAATTTTGTAGTAATAGACTTTTCCAATCATGCTAACACATCAAAAACACAACCTCGAAGATCACATTGTTAAATATCAGTGCATGTTCCAACATAAAAAATGTGGAAATCCATCTTGTTGGGCAATTAATATGCAAGCTTTATGATGTTATTTTGCAATCTTTCCAGATTTGAACAAGCAAAAAGTGGATTTCCTCAAGTGTTTCACACTCTCTTATAGAGATGATTGTATTTTCAACATTTTAAGACCACCTTGCACCATACAATTTAAGGCGTGTGTAGCGCATCGGCATGAAAGATCTTTCCCTTCAAATGCATCTTTTTCGTGAATTAAAACTGGCTCTTAAAAACTCGACCACAATGGTATCGTTAGATGTATCATTTAAAGTGATTATATGAATTTTATCTAGAATTCTACACTCCCAGATGCAACTAGAAATTGCATCATCAATCACAACCCTTGTATATCATAGAAGTTAATGACATACTTTTGCAATTTTCACTTAGGATCAATGAAGAGAGAGGCAAAACACATAAATCCAATCATTTGGTTGGATGTCAAACAATCAGATGTACATGAAATGTGATTCATAGCCTTCAAGCTTGTCTACAATTGTTCTTTATAAGAATTGTGCATCGTGAAGCATTCACTTTTTATCATGTTCCTAGAAGATCTTCTCATATATAGGATCCAATTTGTTCACAAACACATTAAATTCAGGATGCTCAACCATATTAAATAGATATTGTTGCACGTGTATCGTTATTGAAAGTGCATCTCTCACCTTCTCAAAAAGTTTCAAATATAAATAATCAAAACACAACAAAAATATAAAAAACTGTAGCCACTAGTCCCGGCCTCTCCTTTCATCCCCTGCGCGCACTATCTCCATCCACGGCACGCGGTCCATGTTCCTTCCGTCCAGCTAGGTCCATCAGTCACCATTATCGCCCTCGTCGCGCCTACACCACCGTAGAGCTACCTCCGCGCCACCAGCAACCGTCCACCGTCAACAGAGTAGCCTTCCCATGGCCACCATCTTGCATCTGCACGCTCCTGCCAGTCGCGGCTTAACCTGCGACCGACGCACACTGCTTCCCCGTTGCATGTCGCACCTCTGCTAGTTGTTGTCACCCCCTGCACGCTCCTGCCTGCAACACGCCTCACTGCTCAGCAACCCCCATGCTCGCGCGGTCCCTGCCTCTGCATGCGTTGCACGACCCTCCATGCCTATGCTAGTGCCTCCTGTACACGATTCCAAACGCAGCTCCACGAGAAGTAGCTGCCATCCACACCGAGTCGCCTCTCCGCCCCCCAGCTACGCTCACTCTTCTCACTGTGGGTGTCGTGTCCTCCTCCGTCCACTGCACGCCTCCCACCTTCACTACCTACGACCGAGAAGCCACCTGCATCGCATGCCTTCCGCCACGCGTGGGGAGAGGATCGTCTGCAGTAAGTGAAATACAACATAATTTGCGCAGTGGGTTTGATGCACGCCATGTGGATCGAATGGATCGAACGGCTCCGAGCCCTCCACGGCGTGCACTGTCTCCCCTTCCCTGACTTCCCTCTACGCATCTGCCCTTGGAGCCCTCGCCTCCCTCATCCCTGATGCCTCCACTCGGAGACGACTCTCGCGCCTCCCTCATCTTCACCATACTCGAGCTCCTCCCTCGTCTTCCTCCCGCACCTCCTATCCGGCAGGACGACCTGAAGGGGAAATACCAAGATTATTCCTCTGTTTCCTCTCGCCTCGGGATTACATGAGGAAGCAAGAGTTGGGGGCGAAGAGTGGAGGGCGATGCAGCGGGGGAGAAGGAGGCGGAGGAGGGAGGCCAAGGAGGAGCAGAAGAAGTGGAAGGGAGGATGGCATCTGCCTGAGAAGAGGTGGGGAGTGGAGGCATCGGGGAGGAGGGGGGCGAGGGCTCCGAGGGCAAATGCGTCGAGGGAAGTCGGGGAAGGGGAGATGGTGCGCGCGGAGGAGGGCTCGGAGCCGTTCGATCCACGTGGCGTGCATCAACCCGCTGCAGCAGAGTCAGCTGTATTTCACTTACAACACACGATCCTCTCCCCCTTGCGTGCGTGCCCACACACCCTCCGCTTTCCCTAGTGGGTTCTTATAACCCACGTCTCCAATGACTTCTTTTTTAGTTTTGTAAATTTTCATATTAATACTATTAATTTTGTTTATTACAAAAATGCCTTTAGGCACAATTTGTTTGTTGAGTTTTATTTTCTGTATTGTATGGATACCATTGTATTTACGTAATTATTATGGACATCAATTTGCTATCATTTCTTTAATTCAAAATTAGGATTTTGTTGCTAAATTAATTATGTATCTTTTGGCTATTTAATGAGAATTTTGTGAACACTGAGAAATTAATTAAATGTTTTTAGGGAAACTGCATATTTTGCCCAATTTATGGTCTGAAATTCATATTTAAATAAATATTGCTCCAGTATTGAAAAAATAGAGATGATACTTCTATTTGTGCTTTAATTACTGTCCAAATTTCATCAAAAATAGATGTGTCTTGTGTATAAAATAAAATTTATATAAATGACTTTTAATTAAATCTACAAATATTATCTTTGCAAAATTTCAACTCTTTGGACTGTTCATATAAACATCTTTTTGAGATAAATCTCTCTGGATAATATGATTTAGTGGATTTATTAAGAATTAAATACTCACAATCACTTCATTTCTATTAAAAATTCATAAAAATCCATATATTCTCGAAAAAATCCAAAAAATTTAGTTTAGCTTTGTTGCATCATATTTCACTTCTAATAAAAAAATTGATAATTGTTGCATTCTATTTGTGTAAAAAATTGCATACGACTCATAAAAAGTGTGCATTTTTATTGTTGCATTTTGAACCCTAAAATTTAAAAAATACTTTTTTACATTCATCATTGTATCAGGTTTCTAGCGAAAATATAGATTGGTTAAATTGAATTAATTTTGTATTAAAATTAATTTGACTAAATTGCTTGATTCCTCAATAACCTAGTTCATCCACATTATTTGCATTTACAATTTTATTGCATAAAAAATATAAAAAAATCTGCTTGGAAAACATGAACTAATTTGTTTGAATTGAGCTGAGGTTGTTCACTTACCTCCTTGAGTCGACCCTGGAGCTTGCCTAGGTTAAAAATACAAAAAACCACACATTTGTTTGCTCGATTGATAATTAATTGGTGTGGTTAATTTTTTATCGATATTGATTGCTCGACTACAACAACACGACATATTAACATAGGGTAATCATCGGTATGTCATCCATATGAACTAAAAATTCATCAAAAACACTTTATTTGTAAATAACTTTTAATTAGCTATTTGGTGAAGGTGGATTCACTTAATTTTGAGTTAAGATGCAAAAGTTAGGATTTGAACCCCTGTTGTACATTATACCTGAATAGAATACTCAATTTATTTATTCTCCACATTCTTCTTGATTTTATTTTTTTTATAATTTTGTAAATGTTATTTATAACACGTGTACATAATTAGAATAAAATAAAACATTAAAATACAATACAATAATTAAGTTTGCAAAAATACATATATGAATTATCATTATACATACGTATATAATAAATATACATATTTATTTAGTTGTACAAATCACCTCGGAAAAATAAAATAAAAATATATTTATATGTATTAAATTAATTTTATAAATATATAAAATATGTAGATAAAGTAATAAAATCTAAAATATATAATTTAATTAAACTACTTAGTAAATATACACATATCTATGTACTTGTAAAAAATAACATACAATAAATCAATTCATAAAAATAAATAAAAATCATAATAAAATACTACATAAAATAAATAAATATTTTTTTATCTTTTAACTAAAAAGTAATAAAATCATTTATTTTTAAATGAAATAAAAAAGATTTTGAATCAGATTTTGGCGTTTAGTGACCTAACGTGGACCAATGGGCGTGCATCCTCGGTTGACCTGTCGTTCAACTGAGCCAGTTGCACCCCTAGATTTGACAGAACACTAGGCCCTTTCTTCCTCAATTTTATTTGCCCAATTCTTTCAACCATTTAGATGGACTCCTCTTTGATTTTTCTCCCTTGATCCTCAATCTTTCACGCAAGCACCTTCTCTCGATCAGAGATTCTTTAAATCGAGCATGTTTCCCGATTGAAGTCGACCTAGCCCTCTGTCAGTATTCCTTAGATTTTTTATCTCTCTTCACCCCTCAAAACATTAACCCTAGTCGTGCTTGAGATTCCTGGTGATAACAAAAGTTTCGTCAGGGGTCCAACGAGAACAAGATGGCGAAAATCAAGTCGATCCCTCATCAGAGTTCCTCCCTTGTGTGATTTGATCGTTGATGAATCAATGATTCATCTACTCTATATGGTCATTTTAGCAAAAATTCCTTAATAAAACACCAATTAAACTCCTTAATAACAAATATTTACTGATTGTGCTAAATTTAGGGATAAAATCTGTAATTAAATAACCCTTGTTGTTGACCTAGAGTGAGCTTATTATTTTTTTATAAATAATCATTATTTTAACCTAATTCTTTCTCTAATTTATTCTTTAATTAATCAACTAACTCGGCATTAAGAATTAAAATCTATGAAAAGAGCAAAATTACAGGAAATTGAAAATATCTGATAATATATATTTTGTACATATTTTCTCTTTGTGTTTTTATTTTTCCTTTTTTAGCATATAAAAAAATCCATAAAAGTATATTAAGTTTGTATATATTGTATATAAATTAATATACTAATTAAAATCCATTAAAATTTAAAAAAAACACAAGTTCGGAAAATGTGGTATTTTATTATATACTGAGTACTACAAAAAGATATGTTTTGTATACTTGACCTCTTTTGATATTGGGTCCTTTACAAAAGTTGTAAATCTCGTCGACAAACAACTTTCATGTTGATCACCTTTTATTTGACTTCATTTGTTATTTCTTTTCAATTTTTTAATTTTATTTATTTTATCTTATCTTTATTTTTCATTTTACATGCTTCTTTGGGTCCTTTCTTTGCACTAGGCAATGACTTGTTCTTGATGGCCTTTTGCACAGAGGACTATGACTTTTTAGCACATATCAGAGATGCAAATCTATTCCTAGATGACAAAGAAACCCCTGAATTCCTCTCCACGGATGAAGTATTTGAAAGCACAGTCCAATCACCTGAGGTCTTCGAAGATTAGATTTTTGTTGATGTACCACTAAAAAAGTTTGAACAATCACCCTAGTCTGAGCATGAAGATTTCATTGACGATCTTTGTGATATTCTGAATGAAGAAGCTGAATTGGCAGAGGTAGACAAACCAATAGATGAAAGAGCTAACACCTACAGTTGTTGCGGAGGTCACCATTGAATTTACTCCCACACCACCAGAGCTCAAATCTTTGCCCTCAAATATGAAGTATGCCTTTCTTGCAGGAAAACCTAATATACATCTGATCATTATCAATTAGCATTTGACCGAAGACCACGAATCTCGTCTAATGGAAGTTCATTAAAGAAACCGAAAGACCATAGGTTGGAAGATGTCGGATGTCCATAGGATAAATCCATCATTGTGCTCGCATCACATATACCTAGAAGAAGACAAAATCCTTTCTGGGAACTGTAGCATAGACTAAATTGAAACCTCTAGTAGGTTGTGATGAACGAAATTCAGAAATGTTGTGATGCGAGGTACATAAATCTCGTCTCCAACTTCAAGTGGGGGGTCCCCTGCATGTAGCACCGAAGAAGTTTGGGATCACCATTGTAATCGATGATAAAGGAGAGGATATTCTGACCAGAGTGCTGACATCCTCGTGTTACAGATGTCTAAACTCGTCACCAAGGAAGACCATTTTCCATTGCCTTTCATCGACCAAATCTTCGAGAGGCTAACCGTGAAGGAATATTTCTACCTCATGTCGTGTACGGATACTCTGAATACAAACAAGTTGCGATCGTGCCCGAAAATCAGGAGAAGACAATGTTCACATGTCCTTTTGGGATGTACGCTTTCCGACGAATGCTGTTCAGGATGTATAGTGCCTCCGCTACATTTCAGAGATGTATGATGGTTGTATTTTGCAAACATGATGGGCAGTTCCCTTGAGGTTTTCATGGATGATTTTTCAGTCTATGGAGATTCAGTTGATCAATGATTGGACTATCTAGACCGAACTTCGGTAAGGTCTTGTGAAGTAAACCCCATGCTCTCGTGGTAGATGAGAAATTTCATGGTGACCGAAGGAATCATACTGGGTCACGTTGTATAAAAATGTGGCAAAATTGGATCCAGTAAGGTGGAAGTAATTTCTAGAATTGACCACCTATCAATATAAAATAGGTCTAGTCATTTTTGGGGCATGTAGATTTCTGCCGATAATTTATCAAAGTATTCAACAAGCTCATCTAACTGTTGATAGAAATGCTAGGCAAGAAGACCAATATTGTTGTGGATGATCGTGTTCTCCCGGCCTTCAACCGATCGAAAGACCTGATCGCTGAAGCTCCTATCCTGCAGCCACATGATTGGTCTCTACCCATTGAGATCATGACGAACGCATCTGATTTCACAAGTGGTGTTTTTTAAGACAAAGATGAGATGAGATTTTATTTGATATTCATTATGCTATAAGAACGCTAGATGAATCCCATAAAAAATTACATAGTGATAGAGAATGAGTTGCTAGCTGCAGTGTTTTCGTTGGTAAAGTCCATATCACATCTCGTCAGATCAAGGATAATAATATACACAAACCATTTTGCCATCAAATACCTTTAGAGTAAGAAAGACACCAAGCCTCTTTTGATTCATCGGATCCTTTTACTCCAAGAATTTAACTTGGAAATTCGTGGTAAATCGGGCGTCAAGAATGTGGTTGCAGATCATCTTTTCAGAATAATTAGCGTAAAGTCTCTTGAGTAGAGTTTCATTCCAATCACATAGACCTTTCTGGATGAGGCAGTCTTGTTTATAGCCTCTCTCCCCTGGTACACAGATATAATCAATTATCTTGTCTCCAATAAGACTCTAGCAGTCTGACCGAAGATCAAACTCGATATTTCTTGGCTGACGTTTATTTTTACCAATATGAAGTACCACATTTATTCTGAGAGGGCACAAAATGCATATGGAGGAGGTGTATATCTCAAGAGGAGATTTGGGGTATCCTATACTACTATCACAAGCTTGAAGCCGGTGGACACCAGTCTAGGAAGAGGACGACAATGAAAGTAATTCAATGTGGTATTTGGTGACTGCCTTTATTCAAGGATGCAGATGATTATGTAGAGAAATACATTGATTGTCATCGAATGGTCAGGAATATCAATATGCGAGACATAATGCATCTGAAGTACATTCAGATATTCGACATCTTTTATGCTTGGGGCATTAACTTCATGGGGACATCCCCTTAACATCTAGGATTTTGAGTACATCTTGTCTGCAGTTGACTATGTCTGTAGATGGGTGGAGGCAATCCCCGCCCGAATCGTAGACAACTGCGCATGTTGTCTCTTTCGCAAGGACAACATTATATCACGGTTCAGGATTCTCAAGTTTATCATTTTTGATGGGGGGAGCCACTTCATTACAAAGAGGTCAAGAAGTAGACCAAAGAATACAATATAAAACATCATGTAGTAGCATCGTACCACTTACAATCCAATGCTTGCATGAATATTCTAACAAGGAGATTGATGAATCTCAGATTCATCACTCTAAATATCATTTATTAAGCTCAAATCCCTCAAAATCAACAGCATTTCTTCATTTATTCTGCATAATTAGCATTCGGGCATGTTTTCATAAGAATTGCATTTTAGCACTAATTTCTGCACAAAATAAGAAGCCAAAAATCCAAGCCAAAATAACCTATAAATAGCCTAAATTCCCTGATTGTTAACTCATTCATGCTAACTCCGAATGACCCAAAACCATCTCCATTGTGTACATATCACTAACAAGCATAAATGAAAAGTACAAAAAATGACTAAACCAAATAAGTGGACCAAAAACCCAAATCCAAGATTCAGGATTTCCAGACTGAAACCCTCATATCTTCCTCTTCTAGTGTCCATTTTAATCCTACTCACTTTTGAACTAATGTACATTCAGTTATCTTCAAAACAAGATCAAATTCAAGTGAATCGGAGCTCATATGTGAAAATTGGGTTTTGGGCCTCTTTTGTACATTTTGTATTTTAGCTGATTTTGACCTATTATTTTTTGTACATACTTAACCTATTTTAGTTCATTTCTTTTTCATTTATCTTCTTTGATAAAAGTTTTATTAAAATGCATAAAAGTTCAAATCCAGATTGAGCTTGAAATTAAAGAAACAAATTGAGTCAGTGTCTTCACTAACTACCTCTATAAAATCGATCTTTTTCGTGATTTTTTTATTCCTTCTTTTTCTTAATTAATAAAAATCCAAAAAATAAATTAATGTGTAAATGTTTATTTCTTATTTTATCATATTTTTTTCGGATTTTTATCGGGTTTCAAAATGACAAAAAATTACAGAACCCAAAAATCAAGGTATTCTATGTACATGGGATACCCCAAAAATATCACTTTGTGCATTTGATTGATTTTAGTTTTGATATCTTCATGAAAGTTGTAGATCTCATCGAGACGAGCAACTTTTGTGAAGAAATTTTTTTGATCTGAGGCCATTTGTTATTTATTATTGATTTTACAAAAGATTAATTCTATGAATTTTCTGGTGCTGACAGGTGACAACTCCTGGAGCCGCCACGTGTCAGCTATTTATGTATATATTATTATATCATTTTTTTAAAAAAATTAAAATAAAATAAAATAAAAAGGCCGCACGTGCAAGGCACGCGCCGCACACGTGCAGCGCCCCTCAACCCCTCGCCACGTGGCACATGGCGGGCCGTCCGATCTCGGCCGATCGGACGGCCCGTGGTCTTCGTCTTCTTCCTCCCCTCTTTCCCAATCGACCTCCTTCGATAGCCCCGCCGCTCCCCACGATCTTCACCGGCGTTATCGCCAATCTCCTCATCTGATCTCCTCCCTCTTCCGTCTCCAATCTCGCCCTGATCCTCCCCGATCTCGTCTTCCCCGAATCCCTCGTCCAATCGCCTAAAATCCCCAACGATTCCCCAATCGCATCGCCTCACCCCAAAACCTTCCATCGCCGGCCTCTCGACCCTTCTCCTATTTAAGAAGAACCCCCGCTGCCAGAACATCCATCCATCGTTTTGCGCTCCACCGAAGGTGACAGCTTCGTGTGGCCCTCGCCGGCGAGATCCGAGGGCCACAACCCTCGTTGCAGCGGCGTCTTCCCCGATGACCTGCCCTGGCTCCGGTCGTGAGCCGTCGAGCCTACAACGCCAACGCCTCTATGCCACTTGCGACTTCTCCGGCCTACCGCAACACCACCTTCTTCAATGCTCCTCCTCCTACTCCACCAGCAACGCTGTACGTCTTCAACACTGCGACGACCACGACTATCTCCAACCTCCGCAGAACTCTCGCCTCCAACTACGACCCCGTCATCGACCGCTCTGCCAACGTCGGTAACGGCTTCCGCCCCTCCGCCTCTCGCAAGTCGCCGGCCATGCACGATGCTCGAGACCCTCCTCACGTGATGTGTACGTGGGAGAGGGGAGGAATTTCAACAAAGCCCCGACGCTTCCCACAATCACAAGAAGCCCCAGTGGTCACGTGCTGTGTACATGACCCACTGGGTAAATTACAAGAACCCCCTCTTTTTGGTAATTACGTTACAGACCTTTGCATTTTATTTATTTATATTATTTTGCAGTTATACCCCTGTGTTCCCCTATATTTTATGACTCTTCTTTACATTATTTTATGAATCCAAAAATAGCATGATGTTTGTCATGTAATTCTCTATATTTTGACATATTGTGGATATTTTTGTAATCGATGATTAATTAATAATTAATTATTCTGTGGAAAATTGCATAATTTGTCAATTTCTTGCTCTGAAATTCATATTTGATAACCGTTGCTCTAAAAATTACCGAAAAATCAAATATTGTAGAATTTTGCATCATAATTTGTCTTGTAAAAATCATTTTACATATTTCAGTATTTGATTTTTAATAGGTATTGGATCTCACATTTTCCAGGTTTAGGATTTTTCTGAGATCCATTACCTAGTGATAAATCTTAGATAATTTTGATCCTTGAAAATAAGTGGGTTTAGTATTTATCATAATTAAATATTGAAATTCATTTTATTTGCGTCTAAAAATTCATAAAAAATCATATTGCATCCAAAAATTTCAAAAAAATTACAGTGCATTCAATTCATCATATTTTGCACTGTCGCCAAATTCCATATTTTTCGGACATCATTTGAACGTAATTGACATTTTAGTCCCTAAAATAGGCCAACCTTGCATATTGCATCCTTTATTGCATTAAAAATTCCAAAAAAGACCGCCTTGAAAACTACGCACGAATTTTGATAGAAATAATTCTAGGTTGTTCCTTTGCCTCCTTGTGATCGATCTTGCGACTTACCCAAGTAAAATAAACATAAAACCGCATTCATTAAAATTGATAAATATTTTTGTGTGGTATTTTCTTGACCGATTCTGATTGTCGCCTACAATGAGCAACAAAATCAAATCATTCTTTTACGCACGATCATAAATATACTTCTTTAACACAACAGATATCAGACTCGTCAGATGGCTCCGTTGTCGGCGAGGCAAACGACTTAGTTTTGTGTTTTGAAAATTTTTGTTCGGTTTTCCGCATTCGGGCAGTCTGACCCCCAAATTTTCCACTGTAAATTCCATTTTTTCTACATTTATTTTCAGCATTTATTTTATTATTTTTGAGTCACTCTCTTACATTTTATCTCTTATTTTCATTCTTATTTTTCTTGCGAGGTACACGGCGTACATGGAGCGGTTTTTCAAGAAATCGAAGCATCTTCACCGACTTCTTAAAAATCCACAATTAATTTAAGATCGAGTGGAGTCGTGAGAGAGCGTAGAGTCTAGGTTTTTAATTTCTGTAAATTTTAAATTTCTGTAATTAATTGCTCATTTACAGCGGTGTCCTTTTGGACTCTCACGTGTGTTAAAAGACTTTGAACTTTCTTCTGTGATGTGTTGTGGTATGTTTCACTCTCCGGTGAGGGTGGGGCCTGACTTGAGTGGCGATTAGGATACACCTGCACATACGACTCTTAGAGCATTTTTTATTTCTTGATTATGCTCGTAGGAATTAAGCCACACTTCACTTTAACTGAGACGCACATAGATCGCTCAATTTAGCCAAAATTAACTCATTTCTTTCCCGATAATAGAACTTTCTGCTAGGTGCAGTTTTCATCGGCTTGCATTCATTTAGAATAAATTTTCAAATTTTGTCTAGCATCCCACACGGAGATTGTGAGGATTCGTTGTAAGTCTTCTAACTGAGCATAAATCATTGTTTTCGCGTGCATCGGCTTTTCCCGAATTTCTCCCTCTTGTTTTGGCACATAATTCTAAAAGGAAATTGGGACTGGACGGTAGACGTGTGTTTGTGCTCATTTAAATTTTTCAATGATCACCTGATTAAAATTGTGACTGCTAAATATAGCCGATCAAATTAACCCATAAAATCAAGAATTTTTGCGGGAGAGTAACCCCTACCTTGAATGCTTTTATTTTTTGAGTGAGCGAGAGACGACACTTAAGGCTAGAGCCCTAACTCGGATTTTCATTCAGACTACTGATTTTAAAAATGATTAGCTACTTCTTAGTGAGGAATACGGGTAGCCGCTAAACGGTTTGGACTTCCTTAGCAGAGTGGGTGATTTAAAGGATACTGCGTAAGGCTCCGTCCCTAAGTAACACGGGCAGCCATTTTACGGTCCGTAGTTACACCTACACTGGCTGAAAGTAGATGCAACTAGTCGTAGGAATTCGGGACAGTCTTTAAGAAAATTTCCGGCACCTCACAACTCGCTTAATTACTTTCCAAGATTGATTTATCACTAACTTAAAATTGAAAAGATAATAGCCGAACTCTTACGGCTTCATTGCGTCAGTTGGTGAACCTGGGTTTGATTTGTATTTGTATTGGTGTGCGTGAACCGATTTCGAAGATCAATAGCCGCACATTTGATAAAATTTCTCTTTACTATCCCATGCAATAATCTTTCTCCTTTCTTGATTTAAACCTCATCATGGAACTCTTGTCCAAAAACTCTTGAAGACCCAACCCCTCATTCCTTTCGGCTCTTTCAAAAATGACCGAATAATTATCCAAGAATCCATCAGTGCTATATTATGAAAATGAATTCGTATCGGTTAGACCCAAAACACCTCCCCCCACTTCAACAAGAGACTCTCAACCACCAACACTCTCTACAAATCCGATCTGCTTCATGAATGACAACCCCTTGTTTTCAGACCAGACAAACCAACAACCAACTGAGTTCTCCACTTCTTCATACATCAATCCACTCTACTCCGATCACACAATTTATCCATCATATTCTGTAAATGTCAATCTTCAAACATGGGAGATGATAACCACATGATCGAATTGAACACTTCTTCACCTCTTCCATTGACCCTGCCCTTGAACATTAATGAACAATCATCATCTTGGATTGACCATGACAACCCCATTTTCAGACGTGATACTCATACATAGGATTGGACTGACCACATAGAAATACATCAACCCTGTATGCTTACTCCACAATATTAAGGTTAGACCACTCATGATCAAAAAATCAAAGTCGCGACCTCTCGCATACCTGGACCATATCCAAGGATTGAACTCTACTCGGACCAACTCCATATACCTGGACCATATGAGAAGCTGCCTTCTATAATTATTAAGGAGATGTTTTCTGAAAATAATGATCATATATTGGATATTTCAAGAGACTCCTCCCCTAGCACATATAGGAAAATTGAAGAAGAAATTACTGAATCTCAAACACAAAAACACACCCCGACCGCTTCCACGATTGGTCACGAAAGGATTTTGGAGGATATTTTTAGGATGAATAAGAAATTTTATTTAATGGAGGATAGATTTCGAGAATTTCAATCTTTGGGAGCTCAGATATAAAAATGAATGAGGAAAGGATTAGATCTAAGTTTGAAAAATTTGAGGATATTCAAAAACGTAGGGATGATTCTGACATCAACACTTCTGCATATTATTTCCCTAGAAATGATTATCCCTCTAACTCTCACTCTGAAAATCAGAACCCCTGCTTATCTGAGGAACACACCACATCACCACACCACGCAGAAAATACCAAAAAATAGAATATTCGAAAATCACAAAAAAATCAAAAATATTGAAAAATACATAAAAATTGAAACTGAAGAAGATCTGAAGAACTTGGATCCTGCTGAACGGGAAGCACTAGAAAAAAGATTGATGTTTGAACTTCCCTTTATAAAGGCCATTGAACACTTCCCCGACCTTAAAGGATTTGTAATGGACAAATTAATAATCAAAAAGTCGGGAAGGATTAGAACAATAACTGAACGACATATCTTGTCAATGGGCTCCTCCTTGGTGTTGAGGAGAAAAACCAAGAGCCACATAGTGAAGCGGTTGCCCAGATTGATTGCATAATCCAAGACACAATTTTCTCCCATGCTCGGATTGATGATGATTCACCGATCAATATCCTCCTGACCTCTATGTTTCACAAACTCAAACTCGGACCGATCAGGAAAATACGAGAGATTATTCAATTGGCAGACCGATCAATAAAGCGACCGAGAGGAATCATTTCTGTCATCATGATATTTCAAGGTGCTCCGCTCAAAGTGGAATTCACGATCATTGATATTGAACATCAAGAAGAATTCCCCCAGTCTTCAATTATTCTCGAAAAGCCATTCTTAGCATTGACTAAGGCAATTATTGATTGTGATACTCGGGAAATCAATTTTACAGCACTGGAAGCACTTCGATATGACCTAGTCTTTGAGGAACCATGATTTTTTGAGGCAACTCATGAAGTCCCCAACAACCGTAACAATGAAGCGGTAGAAGAGCCCTACCCTGCGGGTACACCTGAGACAACGGTTATTGATGAGACTATTGGTTTAGAGAATCTCCCCCCTGCTCCATTCACAACCGTTATTTCCATGGAGAATCAAGTATATGAATCATATGATCCAGAGACTTATGCATGGTCACACCCTGGGTCAACCTATTCTGACTACCTTGATCACATCAACTTGACACAGGAATGCTCCAATATAAAATTAATTGAGAATATACATGAAGAGACTCTTCCTAGTATTTCAATCCCGCGGATCTCAAAGTAGACAAAAAATTCTTCAATGATCCTGAGACATATGCATGGTCACACCCTAGACCAACATTATCTAAATATCTTGACCAAATCATCCCAAATCGAGAGTGCACGGGTGCAACATTCAGGAGACTAAGAACAAACACGCAACCCGAAAATCGAACAAGGAGAAGAATTCCAATGGCTATTCATCTGGATACTCGTGTGAACCGACACCTTCACGAAATAAGAAAAAAGAAAGTCACCTTTCACCTTTCGGAAGAGGGATCAACTAATGACCCCTCATCAGGACCGGAAAAGGTAATCTACATGAGTGAAGTCTGTTCCGCAGCTCTAAAGCCATTTCTTCGCAAGGATATATAATTCGATTCTCTTGGACAACTCCCGTTCCTAACTACTATTCATCCAAAGCTAATGCTCCTGCCCTCTTCAAGTACACTGGAATTATTTCTTATGAGCTGACTGAGATCGATGCTTCCGAGTATTCATCCGAGGACAAACTTCTTGATCCCAAAAAGGAACGAATTTTGAGGAAACAAATGAAGAAATAAAAAGACATGAATATCTGGAGTGTGTCCACTTTCAAATATTATTCCTCTGAGAATAACTCTGATGATGGATACCTTTCATCTGACTCAAATGTTTCATCTACTATCCATCATGATTTTTCTGAGGATGACACTGATAATAGTTGGGAATCATATGCTTCATCTCCATCTCGTTATACCGATATCCCATCATAGGCTCACAAAAAAATCAGCCAAAAACCGCCTTAATCATCGGCTAACCACCCGCCCTCCCGACCACATCGGTCTCCTTGTACAGCTTCTTCCTCTACTTAGGCTAAGGCCTAAGTATAGGGGGGACCGAAGCCATCTGTATATACCATTTCCCCACATCCTTGTCCTATCTCCTGATCACTCCATTTCTACCCTTCTCTAATACTTAGGCTGACCAAAGCCTAAGTATAGGGGGAACCGATGCTCACCTGTATATACTCTCTTCATCCACATATCCCGACCGCTTCATTTTTTCCGCTCTTCTTCTATACTTACACTATTCATAGTCTATGTATAGGGGGCGGACAATTGTATATCGATTTTTCACTCTCTTACGTTTAGCCCGAGCTATGTCTTCTTTACGCTTCTTGTGCTTTGAGGACACAACACTTGCTAAGTACAGGAGGGTCGGTATATATACTTTGTATATATTTTACCCACATCTCGTACTTTCGCGTAAGTCTATATGTATTTACGGGGTGGGTAATTATTTAAAAAAAAGAATTTTTGCTACTAACACTAACTGTGTCCAACCTAAAATTTTTGAAAAAAAATGACTTCTTATTCATTTTTGCATAAAAAAATCATCAAAAATCCCTTACATAAAAAACACAAAAAAATATGTGTGCATTTCACAACAACTGCACTTCATTCAACATCGCATGAAAAGTCATTGGGTTCTGAACCGAGTTATGAGCCGAAACCGAGAGTGGTCTGTACTTGACCTTAATCCACCTAATTTTAGAAGCTTCGGGTATTTGACAATTCTTTAAGTTCCACATGACAATGTGCAGCGTTTGACTCTTAGTGTCTAACCTGGTATCTTCATTCTGTGTACAACTCTGGAATAGGGAATTAATTTGTACTCTCGTACTATGCACTTAGCTCAACTCAGACGGGATGTTGGAAGACTGTGTGAGTTTCTTTTCTGGTAGAGTGGAAATCTAAAGACCGAAGAACGAGTTGAAATAAAGCTTCAGAAAAGGGATGGACGGCTGGGCACAATTTTTTCTAAGATCCCAAAAAATGTACGGAAACAAAAAGATTCTATATCCGTAGGGGCACAACAAGATCCAAGCAGAACCACCAAAAATTCCAAATACAAAGAAGCATTCTAGCAAATAAATATCTGACCAAAAAGGTCCAAGCTTCAAGAAACCTGCAGATCTTGGTGGAGACTCGGCTACACTAGCCATCTTCACAAGGAGAGGTGACTACATTGGCCAACCTCTAGTTCTTTTCTCCTTTTTCGAACTCCCCCCCCCAATTCGATTGTGAACACAACGCGACAGACCTTAGAAGGAAATACCTAACTCCCCGAGGACGAGTTACTGGAGAGGAGGTTTGCGCGGTAGTCCGGCATTCTCGATGGGAAGAGCTAAAATCTTTCACACACATGAGTTGATTGTTCAATATTCATAGGGTATACTTTGGGAATAATATTGATCTAAGATGACTTCTGAGCCGAAACTGTAAGCAATGATTTGTAGACCTTGAGGGCTGTTGATTTTAAAATTCTAAGTCTCACAGAAGTTCTGCCACACTAATAATCCAAAGATCGAGTCTAGATTCATTTTCACATTCAGCTCATGGTCTTGGTATGAAATCCAATCTCATTTCACTTCATGGCATTTCTTTTTGATGCTCAAGGACGAGCATGGCTTAAGTATAGGAGGTTGATGAATATCAGATTAATCACTCTAATCTCACTTATTAAGCTCAACTCCCTCAAAATCGACAACATTTCTTCATTTATTCTGTATAATTAGCATTCAGGAATGTTTTCGTAAGAATTGCATTTTAGCACTAATTTCTGCACAAAATAAAACGCCAAAAATCGAAGCCAAAATAACCTGTAAATAGCCCAACTTCCCTGATTTTTAACTCGTTCAAGCTAACTCCGAATGACCCAAAACTACCTCTACTATGTACATATCACTAACAAGAATTAGTGAAAAATACAAAAAAAATCACTAACCCAAATAAGTGGACCAAAAACCCAAACCCTAGATTCAGGATTTCCGTACTAAAACCCTCATATCTTCCTCATCTAGTGTCCATGTTAATCCTACACACTTTTGAATTAATGTACATTCAATTACCTTCAAAACAAGATCAAGTTCAAGTGAATCGGAACTCATATGTGAAAGTTGGGTTTTGTACCTCTTTTGTACATTTTGTATTTTAGCTGATTTTGACCTATTATTTTATGTACATACTTAACCTATTTTAGTTCAATTCTTTTTTATTTATATTCTTTGATAAAAGTTTTATTAAAATGCACAAAAATTGAAATCCAGATTGAGCTTGAAATCAAAGAAACAAATTGAGTCAGTGTCTTCACTAACTACCTGTACAAAATCGGTCTTTTCGTAATTTATTTTATTCCTTTTTTTCATAATTAATAAAAATCCAAAAATTTAAATTAATGTGTAAATATTTATTTCTTATTTTATCATATTTTTTCAGATTTTTATCTGGTTTAAAAATGATAAAAAAAATTACAAAACTCAAAAATCAAGGTATTCTATGTACATGGGATACCCAAAAATATCACTTTGTGCATTTGATCGATTTTGGTTTTGATGTTGTTATGATAATTGTAGATCTCATAGAGACGAGAAACTTTCGTGAAGAAACTTTTTTGATTCGAGGCCATTTGCTATTTATTATTGATTTTACAAAAGATTAATTATATGAATTTTCTGGTGCTGACATGTGGCCGCTCCTGGAGTCGCCACTTGTCACCCATTTTGTGTATATTATTATATAATTTTTATAAAAAAATAAATAAAAGAAATAAAAGAAAACAAAATAAAAGGGCCGCACGTGTATGGCACGCGCCGCGCACGTGCAGCGCCCCTCAACCCCTCGTCACGTGACACACGGCGGGTCGTCCGATCTCAGCCGATCGGACGGCCCGTGGTCTTCATCTTCTTCCTCCCCTCTTTCCCAATCGACCTCCTTCGATAGCCCCACCGCTCCACGTGATCTTCGCCGGCGCTATCGCCAATCTCCTCATCAGATCTCCCTCCGATCTCCTCCCTCTTTTGTCTCCAATTTCGCCCAGATCCTCCCCGATCTCATCTTCCCCGAATCCCTCGTCCAATCGCCTAAAATCCCCTACGATTCCCTAATCGCATTGCCTCACCCCAAAACCTTCCATCACCGGCTGCTCGATCCTTCTCCTATTTAAGAAGAACATCCATCCGTTGCTTTGCGCTCCACCGAAGGTGACAGCTTCGCGTGGCCCTCGCCAGCGAGATACGGGGGCCATGACCCTCGTTGTAGCGGCGTCTTCCCTGACGATCTTCCCCCGCTCCGACCGTGAGCCGTCTAGCCTGCAACGGCAACACCTCCATGCCACCTATGACTTCTCCGGTCAAACGCAACACCACCTTCTTCGATGCTCCTCTGCCTACTCCACTGATGACGTTGTACGTCTTCAACACCGCGACGACCACGACTACCTCCAACCTCCGCAGAACTCTCGCCTCCGACTATGACGCCCATCATCGACCGCTCCGCCAACGTCGCCAACGCCTTCCTCTCCTCCGCCTCTCGTAAGTCGCCGGCTGGGCACGACGCCCGAGACCCTCCGCACGTACTGTGCACGTGGGAGAGGGGACGAATTTCAACAAAGCTCCCGGCGCTTCCCACAATCACAAGAAGCCCCAGTGGTCACGTGCTGCGCACGTGACCCGCTGGGTAAATTACAAGAAATCCCCAATCTTTTGGTAATTACATTACAGACCTTTGCATTTTATTTATTTATACTATTTTACAACTATACACCTGTGTTCCCCTATATTTTCTGACTCTTCTTTACATTATTTTATTAATCCAAAAATAGCATGATGTTTGTCATGTAATTCTCTACATTTTGATATATTGTGGATATTTTTGTGATTAAAGTTTAATTAATAATTAATTATTATGTAGAAAATTGTATAATTTGCTCATTTCTTGCTCTGAAATTCGTATTTGATTAACCGTTGCTCTAAAAACCCCGAAAAATTGCATATTGTAGAATTAATTGTGTTTGACATTGTGCCCAAAAAGATTTGCATTTGCATGCATATTTTGTCTTGTAAAAATCATTTTGCATATTTCAGTGTTGTTTTTTAATAGGTATTAGATCTCACATTTTCGAGGTTTAGGATTTTTCTGAGATCCATTACCTAGTGATAGATTTTAGATAATTTTTGTCCTTGAAAATAATAGTTTAGTATTTATAATAATTAAATTTTGAAATTCATTTAATTTGCATTTAAAAATTCATAAAAATTCATATTGCATCCAAAAATTCCAAAAAAATACAGTGCATTCATTTCTTCATATTTTGTATTGTGGCCAAATTTCATATTTTTCGAACATCATTTGAATGTAATTTACATTTTAGTCCCTAAAATAGGCCATCCTTGCATATTGCATCCTTTATTGCATTAAAAATTCCAAAAAAGACCGCCTTAAAAGCCGCGCACGAATTTTGATAGACATAATTCTAGATTGTTCCTTTGCCTCCTTGTGATCGACCTTGAGACTTGCGTAAGTAAAATAATCATAAAACCACATTCATTAAATTTGATAAATATTTTTGTGTGGTATTTTATTGACCGATTCCGATTGCCGCCTACAACGAATGACAGAATCAAATCATTCTTTTACACGCGATCATAAGTATACATCTTTAACACAACGGATATCGGACTCGTCAGATGCAAAAACATATTGCAGAAGCTTATACGTCCTAATCGTAAGAATTTGTCACAGTTACTTGATTCGGTTCTTTAGGCATATCAAACAACGTACAAGTCTCCTCTCGGCATGTCTCTCTACCGACTCATTTATAGAAGTCTTGTCGTCTACCACTAGAAGTAATTCACAAATCCTTATGGGCACTAAACATGTGAAATATTGATTCTGAAGCAATGGAAAGAGCCACAGAGTTGATTTGAACATTTTGCTTCAGTTCCAAGACCATACATACGATAACAACATGATGTACAAAGAGGAAGTCAAGAAATTACACAATAAATGCATTCGTAGGAAGACTTTCAAACCTGGACAGAATGTGTGGTTATTTGGTGCGAAGTTGATGATTTTCTTAAGCAAACTGAAGAGCAAATGGATTGGTCCTTTCATTGTGAAAACTATATGCGACAAGAGGAGTCTAATCACAGCAGAATTATCACCTGACGCACAACCCTTCGTAATCAACAGACAGTTGCTAAAGCTGTATTTAAAGTATGACACATCCATTATTGATTTGATCGAAGTTATATTTCAAGATGAGCCAACAGAGGTAAATGGATCATACACTTGAGCAGAAAAACCACAAAAGGATTTTTGTTTTCTTCTTTTCTGCTTTTCTTCTTTTTTTTCTTTCTTCCTTTTCTTTTCATTTTTCTAATTCTTCCGAAAAGGTGTTCACCCTTTTCATCATTGTTATACTTAGGATGTACTCTGTCCTAAGTATAGGGGGTGGGTACCCCGAGTTGTTCATTTAATGATTCCTCACATGTCCCCTTAACTCTTGATATCATGTATATAATTGTGGATATTTTACCCTAAGTATATGAGGGACATGTCGAGCCAATGATTTCGTACATTTCCACCCTTGACCCTCCATGCCTTATATACAACCTGTTATACTTAGGATTATTTCATCCTAAGTACAGGGAGGCGGTCAACTTCTCATTCTTTAATTCTTTAGTTGTTATAATATAGATTGTTCTATACTTAGTACGAGTTATGTCTTCCTTTTTTTCGGATCTATGAGGATATAGCTCACGCTGAGTATAGAGGGGTCATATATACATTGCATATACTTTAGCCATAACTCGTACTTTCGTATTTCCAATAATATGGATAATTAATAAAACATGGCTCTTTGAACATACATGTAATAAATTGGTTAAAAATGTTTTTGTAAAATGATATGAAAAACTATTTGAAAAATCTTTTGAAAACTATTTGGATTTTTTGCAAAATATTTTCAAACTTTTGTAAAAATCTTTTGTTCATAAAAAAACTCTTTATTTGTGAAAATAAATTCTTTTGAAAATCTATTTGCAAATGATTTGAAACATGGTTGCAAAAATCTTCTAAAAAATTTACCTATGTGGTTTGGCAAATATTTGCAAAATGATTTCGAAGTTTTGTAAATATTTGTAAAAATATTTTGTAAAATATTCATGAAAAGTTTTTTCAAACAAATTTGAGAATTTTATGCATAATTCATAGGAAATGAAATTCATTTACAAACCCTGTAAATAACAACTAACAATCAGCTTGTAAATTTCTAGTGTAAAATCTTTATCTTAATTCTTGTGAATAAAGATGTACTCTCGTGTAAATATCTATACATAATTATTTGACAATTTTTTAAAATCACTAAAAATTTACAAAAAGAGAAATCTTTAAAAACTTTCAAAATGTTTTTGAAAATTGCTTAAAAATTTGCAAAACTTTTTCAAAAATTCATTAAAAGTTCAAAATCAGAAGTTTGCATCACAATTTTTTTCGTTGTGTACAACATTCGCATTTTTAAGATTAATAATGATACTTGAATAAGTCTAAAAAAATTGGAGATTAGAGCTTGGTTGGACCGTAATCCACTTAACCACAGGAACCTTTAAGGGACGGGGATTGAGATACTTCGGGTATACTAGACTTAATTCTTTGAGACCATGAGACTTGGTTCAGTGTCGTATTGATTTCCTAAGTAGAATATTTCTGATAACACACATGACTCTTATCGACAATGACCTAATTTACACACCTAAACTTTACACTTTGCTCATCTCAATTGAAGTGTTAGAGGGCTAAATTTACCGTCATGAGACACAAGCCAACGGAAACATCGGAAGTCACACATTTGTGGCCATTATACCCCAACTCGATCCAGTAGTGAAGAGGTCTAAAGATAGAACGTCGTAGGTTGCAATAATACTTCGAAAGAGAGATAGTCTACTGGCTCAAGAGGAAAAAGTCCTTGAGTAAATGTTATTGTATATAGTATTAAAAAATGCATATTCAAAAACTCCAAAAAGTATAGATGGGCAAAATTCCAAGAAAAATCAGTTCCCGTAGGAGTATGTATGTACATATAGTCAATAAGTAAGATTGAGCTTCAAAGTCAAATACATGTGAGCCTGCAACCATGTTACTTGGATACACTAGTCAAACATCCTAAGATAGGTAGCTACACTGGATACCTTCCATTTTATTCTCGGCCCCCTCTTCTTGAGCTAGTTGTACTTTAACTTAGAAGGGAATATCGTGCTTCTTGAGGAAAGAGCTGCTGGATTGGGGAATTAGGGTCGCCATGTCGGAGAAGAGTAACTTCTACCGCTTCAGTCAAGAGGAGTTGCATATCACTGACACCGTATAAGATAGACTCATGCTCATAAGGGACTGTGTATGATATCGACTTGTTCTGACCTGACTTTTGAGGAGACTTGGGCAGGGTTTTGTGGGTCTTAAAGGTTATTGTATTTCAAGTCCGGTTCCCCGTGAGGTTCTGACCAAACCTAATTTTCTAAGGTTTAATTGAGCTCAGAACTTTGATCTTATGGAGACAAGTTTGAAAGTTAAGATCAATCCAATTTATTTCCTTTTCTCTTCTTTCCTTTTCTTTTCTACACTTATAGGCATAAATGTTTACTAGGGACTAGCAAAGGCAGCTAAACGGGGTGATGAATCTCCATTTCATCACCTTTAATATTTCATTTTAACCCTTTTAATGCTATATGAATGCATGCAAATAACATTATTTTGCATAAAATAACATCTATTATTTAATTTGTAAATATTATACACAATATTATATTTAAAGCTAAAACAAAAGAATAAAGAGAATAAAAGAAAATGAAATGAAATGCCAAGGTATTGAATGACCCTAACCCCCGAGACCTAGGCATCATTATGACTGGGATAGCAATGAACAAAGTAGGGAGAGATAATGGTCAAGACTATAATAAAAACATGATTTCAAATTCTTCAATAAGTCTAATTTCTGACCTATTTTAGTTTTTGTTGTTTATACATCATATCAATAAAATTTTTACACGAAAGTTGTAGATGAAAATACATTGAACCAATATAAATTTTATTTGACATGAAAAATGCACAATGTGCCTTCTATATTCAAAATAAAATTCCAAAATCCCAACTTCACAAACATATATTTTCCTCATATGAACTCAAAATTCATCAAAATCATCTTTAATTATATATAACTTTAATTAGGTACTTAATGAATGTGGTTTTACTTAATTTGGAGTTAAGATGCAGAAGTTAGGTTTTAGACCTCTATCGTACATTATACTCGAATAAAAATCATTTCATTTATTCTCAATATTCTTCATGATTTTATATTTTTTTATATTTTTGTGAATATTGTTTATAAGACATGTACATAATTATAATAAAATAAACCATTAAAAACACGCTAAAATAAATAAGTGTACAAAAATATATAGATGAATTATACATATACATATCTATATAATAATTATACATATTTATTTAAGTGCATAAACCACTTCATGAAATAAACTAAAAATATATTTGTATGTATTAAAATAAGTTATAAATATATAAAATATATAGATAAAATAATAAAATGTAAAATACAAGTAAAAATAAAAAATATATAGGTAAATATATCTATATTTTTACGTGTAAAAAGTAACATATAATAAATCAATTCAGAAAAATAATTAAAAATCATAATAAAATACTACATAAAATAATAAGTAATTTTTATCATTTGACTAAAAAATAATAAAATCATTTATTATTTTAAAATGAGATAATAAAGGTATTGAATTGGATTTTGGCATTTAGTGACCTGACGTAGACCAATGGACGCATAACCTCGGTTGACCCCATTGGTCAACTAAGCCAGTTGCACCCCTAGTTCTGTCATACCACACGAGGCCCCTTCTTCCTTGATTCTCTCCGCTCAGTTCTTTCACCCATTTAAATCGACTCCTCTTTGAATTTTCTCCCTTTATCCTCAAATCTTTTATACGAGCACCTTCTCTCGATCAGAGATTCGCTAAATCGAGCACATTTCCCGATTGAAGTCGACCCTCTGTCGAACTTCCTTCGATTTTTGATCACTCTTCACCCCTAAAAACCCTAACCCTAGCCGTACTTGAGATTCCTGGTGACAACAGGAGTTTCACCAAGGTTCTAGCGAGAAGGAGAGCGAATCGAGCCGATCCAACCTCACTAGAGTTCTTCTATGCGTGGTTTTCTCCTAGCCTTTCAGGTCCGCTAAGCATTTGTTTCTTCCATTTTTTCTATTCCTTGGTTTGATAGTAGAGTCGATTAGCTTTTATTCTCGCTTGATTTTGCATTTTATTTTCTTAAAAAATCAAAATTGAAGTTCGCGAAGATGAGATCAAGCAACCTTCTTCATCAGTTCTCGAATGACTCTCGACCCATTTTCACCCTCATTTCGCTTCTCATCGCTTCTTCTTCTTCTTCATCCCCTTCATCTCTATTTAATTAAATCTTGACCAGATCAAGAGATCAGATCTAGCTCCAGATCAAGAGACCGCATCGTCGGAGGTCGCCACCTGATAACGGACATTTTGCGAGGGTCACAATAACCAATGTATAGTGTCGCTGAGACAACCGCTCACAGAACGTCGGTTATACAGCAATTAACCCACAATAAAATAATGAAGAAATTAAGTCCAAAAATGTGAATTAATATTTATTACTCTACCATAAAATGTATAGGGAACAAGCATGTAGAGGTCGAACCACAGAGAGCAATACAAAAATGCATAAGCCTACAATGTGCATCTATCACCGAGTCATCCATGTGTGAAGCCTATTTTTGTGGGTTTTTAAATTTTAAATTTTTTTTATTTTTTTTATTTTTATTTTTTTAATAATATAATTAGGTAATATATATAATTTATAGAATATAAATATATAAATATATATGTATACCCATAGAGGGTAAGTATATAGTATATAATACATACATTATATATATATATATATATGTATGTATGAACAATAATATATATATATTTTTTAATTTTAGGATTTTATATATTAATAATTATATGTATATATAGATGGATATATATATATATATGGGATAAATGGGGCTGCCCCCTGGGGGGAGCTAACTTGGCTCTCCCCGCCCCATTTTCACCATTTTTTATTTTTTTTTTTGAAAATTTCTACCATGAATATTCACCACTATATCCCTATATTATGCTATTAAAATTTCGTGCGAAACAGAGACTCCTACGGCCTCCATCCAGACAGTCATTTTTTAACGGTAACAGGATTTTTTAAATCGACCCCGTTTGGATGAAGGTCGTAGGAGTCTCTGTTTCGCACGAAATTTTAATAGCATAATATAGGGATTTAATAATGAATTTACACGGTTTTAGATTTCAAAAAAAATAAAAAAAATTAGTCAAAAAAGGGCGGGGGGAGCTAAGTTAGCTCCCCCTAGGGGGCATACACATTTTTCCCTATATATATTATATATATTTTTTATTTTCTTTAGAATAGGGGGATATATATATAAAGGGGTGATACAATATTTATACAAATACTCAAAAATAGTCAAAAATTCAGAGATAAAGTCTTTTTGGTATTTTCATAATTTTTTTACTTTTTTGATGATTTTTAGATAGTTTTAAAACATTTTTATTATTCTTTAAAATAGCAAAAGAAGAGCAAACAGTGGAATAGGGTCTGGCTGTAAGAAAAATAGGAATTAAAAATAGCAAACAGCCTCAAACTTTTTCCCCATTATTTTTCTAATAAAGATAATAAAATATAGCAGAAATAGGAACTGAGTTCATGTTTTTCTGATTTTTCTTTGATTTTATATATTTTTTGAAGTTTTTGTGCATTTTTGAATTTTTAAGGTTTTCCTTTTGAGATTTTTAGGGATTTTTGGAATGACACTAAAATACGTTAAAATACACACTAGGGATTTTTTTTGGAATTTTTAGAGGTCTTTTAATATTTTTTGGTATTTTATAAGTTAGACAGTAATCGAAAGGCATGTTTTTTTATTTTTAATAAATGCAAAAATGCTACAAAATTAAAAACTAAAAAGATAGCGTGCAAGGGTATGCTAACAGGAGCTTATGTCTATTTTTGCAAAATTTTTCAAAGAAATATGAAGCACAAAATAAATAGACAAAGCATACAAAAATAAATGGCCTGGCAGGGGTATTATTGCAATTAAAATATCTCTCAGGAGCATACATGCAAAAATTACAACAGAAATAAACATTTATTTATATTTCATGGCCATTTTACAAATACTAAAACCAGGCGGGGTTTAAATGCAAATTTCACGCGCCTCACGTGGGTGTTGCATGTGAGGCGCGGAGGGACTAAACGGCAAATATAAAAACATCAGGGGTCCTTCTGCAATTTTTACAAATTATTTACAACGTGGTATTTTATTTTTGGAACTAAACTATAAATACAAAAAAGACGGGGGGTTAGGTGTGAAATTTACCCCTAATAAGCGTGCGATCCGACGGTTGGACTGCTTCCACTTGCCACGCGTCGTGCTCCTGTCGGCCGATGACGATTCGCAGATGACGGCGGAGATTAGATCAGCCTCGTTGATCGGACGGTCGATGCGGCGCTTCATCTGACGGTGTTGGTTCGATCTGGGCCGACTCCTTTGATCTGACGGTGCTAGAGGTGCTTGGAGGAACAGGAAAGAAGCTCGCCTCCGGCGAGCTTCGATCGTGCAGCGTTGGCTTCTCCGGGCATCTCCCTCGCTTCTGACGCGCTCTCCTCGTAGCTGGCGACCTTCCGCATCTCTTGAAGGTCCCATCATGGCTCCTGGAGGTCTGAGGTGGTCGGACGAAGTCGGAGAAGAACAAGACCTCCGGGACCCTCTTCCTGGGTTGAATCGAGCCCAGATGGGCTTCTTTCCTCGTTGAACCTGCATAGGAAGAACCGGGGGAGAGGGGGCTACCTCCTCAAATCGGGATTTTGAAGCTACACAGCAAGATGAGATGCTGCGGAGGAGCTCCGGCGAAGGGCGGAGGAGGAGCTCCGATTCGCCAAGACCGAAGGTCCTGGGTTGGACAAAGATGTGCGTTCGATGGAGAAAGCGATAGGGAATGAAATGGGATGCAAATGGCAATCGGATACAGTCGAAAACACAGTGAAGGAGTCGCCGGAGCTGAGCTCCGGCAAACTTCGAATTTTTGATTTTACGCTAAAAGGATTAACTAACAACTAATCTGGCTGTTGGAATTAAAAGCTGACATGAAAAATTAACTAAAAAGCGATAAAAGGGGCAGCTCTTATACCTGGGGGCCACCAAGGAGCAGGGCGGACGTCGGAGCTCCGCCGCGACAAAACTACCCTTCCTCCGGCCGATTCGAGACGCTGGAGCACTCCCCCTGTCACGAGGAACGTCCCAGGAATGGAATCAAGGCTTAAGGTTGGATTAAAATTGTCCAAATTCGAGGAAGGAGGCGGGGCTACTTATTTATAGACATTGGTGTGGAGCCTTATTGATCGGCGATTATTACTTAATCCAATGAGTATCTGATCGATCCAAGTTATTGGCGGGCATCATGGATAATCAGAGAGCAATTCTTGTGAAGGAAGCGAGCTCGATCGATGGACGGGAAGTCCGTAAGAACGGGATGAAAATCGGGGAAAAGATGGTTCAGAGACGCCAGAGAAGGGATGGGACAGTTGACCAGGGGGTCAACGAAGGCCGGCGCCCCATTGGTCCACGTCAGCCGCTAAAAGACAAAACAGGAAATTTTAGCCTAAATTGATTTATTTGCCATAGTAAATGATTTTATTAGAATTTTTTTAAAATGTAAAAAATGTGTATTTTTTTATGTAGTATTTATTTGTGATTTTTATTGGTTTTTTCAAAGTGTTTTATTATGGTTTTAATTTAATAATATGTATATGTATGTATTTACATGTATTTTTGTGTATTTTATTTTTAATTTGTTTATTTTCTTTTATTATTTTATTGGCTTATTTTATAAATTTATAATTTATTTTTGTGAGTATAAAGGTATTTTTATTTAATTTTTAGGAGTTTATTTACATTTTTAAATAAATAAGTATGTGCATGTGTAAGTATACTTATAGGTATTTTACCTATATATTATATACATTTTATTTATTTAATGAATTTTATTTGTTTTTATTTTGGATTTGTATTTTTAATAAGTTATATATAATATAGACATTATTATAAAATTATAAATGAATAAAAGAATAAAATAATAAAATCCCCTTTTATTTATGTACATTCTTAATCATAGGTATTTTACCTATGTGTTACATAAAATTATTTTATTTTAGAAATTCTTTTTTTAGTTTTCTTTTAATTTTAATATGTACATGTATTCTATACATTATTTGTAAAATTCTAAAAATATAAATTTGCTAAATAATGAATAATAAATGGAATATTTTAATCAGGCAGGCTGCCCAATGAGGGCCAAAACCTAATTTTTGCATATGGACTCCAAAAATTATGAAACCAATTTTATTAAATAGTTCTTGGAAAGCTATATACAATCAAAAGTGAGTTTTGGTGATTTGGAGTTTTTATTTGCAAGATATGGGTCTGTGAAGTTGATATTTTGGCTTTCTATTCTGCGTATAAAATGTACACTGAGTATTATTTTTACACAAACTCAATTTTGTATTTTTTTACATTATTATCTACAACCTTCATGAACAAAGTTACTTTATTTGATGAATAAATAATTATGTACAAAATAGGTGTCAAAAATAGATAAATAAATGAATAAATGAGGTATTTATTGTGTACTGGCCCTTATCTCCCCCTACTTTATTCCTTGTCGACCAATTCCATGCTGGCCTTGCTCTCGGGGTTAGGGTCATAAGATATTTGCAATATTTTACTCCCTTTTCTTTTCTTCCCTTTATTCTATAATTTTGGCCTTAAACACCTTATTTAATGTGTAATTAATACAATGAATCATGAATGCTATTATGTCCAATTTGATGCCATTTACATGCATTTGCTGGGGTTTTTGAGGCCAAAATGATAGAATAAAGGTGATGAAATGGAGATTCATCACCACCGCATCTCGCCACACTCATTCACCCACCAATACAACCACCACCCTGAACACCCTTTTTGCTGTGTAGTTTTTTTTGCATGTTCTGGAGGGCTAAAGGGCCATGTTTGGGCCGATTTCGATTCGTTCAAATGTACATGGAGCTTAATCCCTTCATCGACCCTATAGGACTCTATCGATGGGTCCCGGAGCCATCTAAGTTAGCTAGCCGACACAGAAGAACCTGGGTCATAGTTTGTACCATATGGGAGCTCCTCAGGTGGCCGAAGGAGATTTATAGGACGAATCAAGCTCAGGTAGTATGGAGTTCTTCCATTTTCTTCCAGGTGCTCTCCATGTCATCCGATCAAGTGCCACATCCATAATGTACTACAACCGTTAGATCTGGTCGCCATCCATCGTACGATTTGGGATCTAATCGGGACCACTCATTTCCAAAGGGGTATCCACATCCGTAGCACACCACGTGTCAAGTGAAAGTTGCATCGTCACTGGATCACGCTTTTGAGGGTATTTTGCTTAGTCTCACCCTGTATTTTGTATTTTAATTGTAGTCCATTAAATATAGTTTGTAGTGTAAAAATTTTGGGTTATTTTGCAGGAGCACCATATATTAGTTTTATTTGCACTAGGTTCCTTCTCCACATCACCTCAGGTGCCCATACATGTGAGGTGGTGGGCTTTTTGCAAGGATCCCCCTGTGTTTGTATGTTATTGTTTAATCAGAGACTAATGTAAGGATCCCCCTGTGTGTTTGAGATTTAGTTTAAAAGTTTTTGATAACTTTGCATGTATGCCCTACCGTGTCTTATTAATTGCATGTATCCCCCTACCAACATGGAATGACTTATATATTCACAGGTAAATTACATAGATGCCCCTATATTTTTTGAAATTAGTTCTGAATTGCATATTTATTTATTTTTATTTGCTTATTAGTTGCTGCTAGTAATGTATTTTTATTTTATGTATTCTTTGCATTAAAAATATCATTTTGCATTTAAAAATTGTAGTATTTTTAATATAAGTACATTATATTTCATCGCATATATTTTTTGTAGGGAATTTAATATTAATTTCCTATATTAAAGAAATCTAAAAATATTGCATCTATTCCTTATTTTCGTTAAAAAATCTATAAAAAATTATAAAGTATTTTGAATAATTTCAAAAAGGCATTATTTATTATTGTATTATGCACATACAGATAAAAAACCACTAAAAAGGAAAAATTCATAAAAATGCAAACCCTCTTTAACCTAGAAAATTTATAAGAAATCATTAAAAAACCCTAAAAAATTGTTTTATGTCTATGAAAATTCTTTATTATATTTCTATATATTATTTTTTTTGGAAATTTTTGATCTATTTAGATATTTTTGGATTCCAAAACAAGCCGGCTACATATTTTTATTCATTGTTTTATTATTTTTATTCAATTAGAAATCCAGAAAATAGTATATATCATAAGAAAAATGCCAAAACTGAGAAAAAAAATTGAAAAAGACAAAAACATTTATTTTGGAATTTTCAAATATTTATAACTATATCTATAAATATAAGAATCTTATTCTATATATTGCTATAATTACTTATATTTATATTTATAATTATTGAAATTATTGAAATTATTAAAAATATTTTTTTTATCAACATTAAAAATAAAAAAGACTATATATTTGGGTATTTTCTGCATTTTATGTTTATTTTTATATATTTGTTATTTATATTATCTATATAATCTACATATATTCTATATACGTATATTATCACCAATTAAAAAGAAAAGGGAAATTACAATCAAAATATGTAAAAAATATATAAAAGCTAATTAATTAAAAACAAAAAATATAAATTTAAAATTCTAAAAAAAATTAAAAACCCACTAAAAATAAAAAATCTTCATAAAACACAAGAAATAATCATTGTCTTTTTGCTAATTTTTATTTTATATTCCCCGTGCACCCTATGTTCGACCTCTACTACTTATTCGCTATACACATTTTAGTAGAGTTTTAATAAATTTTAACTCCATATTGTGCATTGCTTGGCTTTATCCTATTATGGGTTAATTGTTGAATTTCTTGACTTTTGTGAGCGGTTGCTTCGATGACAATGTGGTTCTTGCCTTGCATACGCTACATTAGACACTCCCGAAAGTCGACTTTTCAACGATTCACAACATTGTATGTATGTATGTATGTACATACGGTCTACCTCCATATGGGAACTAACTTTGCTGCCCTTGTCCTTAATTTTTTTGCAGAATTTTCTCGGATAAATTATAAAAGAGCCCTCGACTATATGTTGATTCCAAATTAAGGGCGTCATTTTTCAAATGTAACAAGAGGGGTATAAACTTTCAATTTCAAGATTTTACGTCAACATATTAGAGTCCCAGAAGCTTATAGAGGTATTTATTTGAGACAAAAATAATAAGATCAGATCATTCTTCATTACATTCGAAAATTGAGACCATTAATTGGGAAGTGATGTATAATTAAGGTTTTTTTGTAATTTACTGTATTTTTCTAATAACATATGGGAGGATTTAGATCATTATATGACAACATGTTCTCATTCAATTTTCGACTCAATTCAAGATTGATATCCCATTCATCAGGCATTTATCAAAATTTAGCGATCTCATAATTGATGAAATCGACACCTTTTAAATGGACAAGTTAGGAATGCATGTTTTTCATAGATTTGAACAACAACATGATGACATTATGAAGTAAACCCCTTCACATTTCATTAAAAACATATAAAAATAGAAAAAATAAGTGTGGATAACCAAGTTCGCTCCCACCAAGGTAGCCCATATAACCCTACTCAAATGAGGTGGGATCTCTCCATTTTCCATGGCAAGCCATCAACGAGATCCACTAGGACGTTTGCATCCAAATCCTTGTCTAAAAAGGTCATTTATCTCCATGGTGTGATTTCATTAATTTCGAATTTCATTTAATAATATCAAATTACTATTTCAGGCTTCTCTAGATTTGGCAATTATTTATTCACTTATTATTTTCGAAATGCGTTCTTAGCAAACTTGTTTTATGCATGTATATGTCAACTTAAACTAGTTTGTGTAGAATTTATACTTAGCTCAGGAATTTGTTATTACATTTTTTTACACTTTCCGTCGATAGTTTTAAGTAAAAGGGGTACTTTTCTTTGTAAAGTTTGTATTATCCTTCGTGGAATGAATTGCATAATTACATGGTACAATTTTTCAATGTTATTTACAAATATTATTTAAAAGTAACATGCATAAATAATACGAGTTGTTTAATATTCACACTTCTTTTGTAAAATTCACGCGCTATTTTAAAATTTATATGGTGCTTTAAAAAAGTCGGTTACTATTTTTTCAACTATTTTATAGAAAGAATAACATGTAAAAAAAATAAGATTTGTAAACTTCATAAGTCAATATGTAAAAGTAAGCGTCAATTATGTAAATTAAAATACATATTTGTAAAATTAGTGATTCAACGTGTTGTTGATGGTGTCGTTGTTGATAATGAGGACACCCCTGCCCCCCCATATGCTCTATATTCGCACGTCGTCATCTGTGGTGTTGCATCACTAACATAAGATATAACAAGTTTAAAGTATTGTCGGTCCAAACACAATAAAACAGTAAAAAAGGTAGGAGTAACATCACTACAAATAGATGGGAGTTCTTTGTCCTCAATAGAGACCCAACTTCATTTAACTCAAATACGAAATATAATTCCCAATTCCAAGTTGGATGAAGATGGTTTGTTGTTGGCTTCAAACTCACAACATATATATTATCTTTTGTACAGATGTCGTTTGCATTGTTTCTTTTTCATAATTTCTGAAACAATTCCAAGTCATAAGTTTTGGTCGCTTTCCAATCTTCAACTCTTCAGATTTTCCCTATAAAAATTGATCGTAACAAATAACTACTATACAACTTATGTCTTTCTTTGTGCAGTAGAGAAGTGAATGTCATCCAAACTTTGAGATTAACCAACCTAAATTTCGAATGTTCCCTTTGTAAAAAAACACATATGTTTAATAATGAAAGCCAAGCTCATTCCTCACCCACAATTGGAAAATCCTGATATATACTCGTGAGATATAGGACATGATGACGTGCATGCTTAGTGCGCGGGTAGAGAAAATCTGGTGGCGCCACGAGTTCTGCCCTGTTCAGGGTTGCCGAAGTAGTCGATGATGTGTTGACGATTAGCTTGAGAAGAGGAGGTCCAGGGAGGGACTGTGAATCTGCAAGTAGGCGACAACAACACATGAGAGAGAGAGAGAGTATTTGTGGAGGAAATTAGTGTTATTTGATATGCATTAAGAAAGTTACAAATGACGGAAATTAGTTTTCAATCAAGATAACGATAATTATCAATATGCATTTATCGCACCCACTTCATTCGAAGTTTCTCCTAAATATATGTGTATGTATGCATATCAAATCTTTAACAATTGGAACATGAGTGAACTTACCTTTTTTGGACTTAGTTCGTTTATAGAAACGAGGATAAACTTATGTTCAGGTTTGGTTCGTGTACATTTGAATCGGAGTTAAAACAAACTTTTATCAAATCAAATCTGAGTGAGTATCAAACTTGAGAATTTTCCGATAATCATAGTGAGAAAACGCGGTGTTAATAGGCGAGAAGATCTTCTAAATGAATCCGAAATTCAACTATTTTTTCTTGGGATTTTTACCCGGCAGACCCTGGAATCTTTTGCAATTACCGCTACGACCTTTGAAACATCGTAATTCCTCCCTCACCCCCGTAATCTTGTTAACCTTTACTCTACAGACCCTGTGGTTAACCACCATCCATGTAGCCGTTAAAACTAACCAAATTCTGTTATCTTCTTTTACACAATACCCATTTTAGTTATCAAATTTACTATAGGTGCCATCTCCTCCCCTAAGCATCCCCCCACTCCGGTTGAAGCCCCTTCCCACCCCCACGTCGCTCGCCGGTTGAATCCCCTCCTCCCCTGCGACCCGCAGCCACCCATGCGAAGCCCCCGCCCGCCAGTTGGAGCCCCTGCGACCCCCGCCACCGCCCCTGCGAAGCCCCTCCTGCCGACCCCATCGTCCCCGCCTCCACCTCCCTCATCAAGGCCGCTCGCCGCGCCCAATCGTCCCAGAAGTCCCGTGGCGACACCCACCTTGACGTCGACCTCCTCCTTCTGGGCCTCCTTGACGACCCCCAGGTCTCTGACGCCGAGGTCGAGCGTCTCCGCGGGAAGGACCCCCACCCCCTTGCCCCCATCGATCCTCCTGCCGACAGCATCGCACCCCCACCCTCCGGAACCCATCGCCCCCCACCCCCCGGAACCCATCGCCCCCATCGCCACCCCCTGCCCCCATCGCCACCCCCCTGCGGTGTCGCCCCCATCGGCCCTCCTGCCGACCCCATCTCCTGCCGACCCCATCTCCTGCCCCCATCGCCACCCCCCTGCGGTGTCGCCCCCATCGGCCCTCCTGTCGACCCCATCTCTTGCCCCCTGCCCCCATCGCCACCCCCCTGTGGCGTTGCCCCCCGTCGGCCCTCATGCCGACCCCATCTCCTTCCCCAATCGCCACCCCCCTGCGGCGTCACCCCCTATCGGCCCTCCTGCCGACTTCATCGAGTCCCTCAGCCCTGTCCCCTTCCGCCAGTACCCTCCTCCTCCCTCCGTCGCCTCGTGGTGGAGCGCCACCTAGAGCTACGGCACCGGCTCCACCACGATCTCCCTCGGCCTCCAGGTCCTCCACGACGACTACGACCTTGGCCGTTCCTTGACCTTGAAGGACCTCGAAGCCCTCGCCTGCACTGCACCTCCTGAGAATTCCATCAATGTCGTCCTCACTTATTTTTTACTTTTCTTGATTAATTCTAGCCATCCGATCATGGATTGGTTAGATTAACTCTTTTCTAACTCAAGGAAGTTAACTCTTGATGTGTTAATTTAACGGTAGGGTTCGTGTGGTAAGAAGGAGCAAGTTTACGGGGTCCTAAGAGGAATTACGATGTTTCGAAGGTCGTAGTGGTAATTGCAAAAGATTTCAGGTTCTGCCGGGTAAAAATCCCTTTTTTCTTTATGTTCTTTCAAAGTCAATGTATAAATTGCTGTGTAATGAGGTCAACCTTTTGACTTCAGGTCATTTCTACCCCTTTAATTTTATAGAGTCTGCAATGATGAAGAACGATCAACTAGGACGTAAAACCATGTATTTACATGATTGTCTCATTAAAATCGATGCCTACAATTTGATGAGACTGATGTTATCCATGTAACAATGTTTTCTAGTAATGGTGATGGTAAAGATCGCTCAAAATTGTAATCTTTCAAAATAATGGACTTGTGAGCGAGCAATGCAACGTGAAGATTTAAGCATCGTAATTAAGGATATTGGAATATTAAAATTACCATTTGCATAAGCGTGTTTCGAAAGACATCACCAAATGGTTTTTTTATACGGGGGCGTTGTGATTCCGTCCCAACATTCGCCCCCATTCTGGTAGCAGTCCTCGCGCCTATGCCTCCTTCCTCCCAAACCCTTGATTTGGCCTATCCTTCGGAACCCTCTCCGCGACGCCTCCTCGCGCCACCTCCCCTCCTCCCCACGCCTTCCTCGCAGCTGCTGCTCCTCCCGGAGCACCGCACCTTCGCCACCTGCCCCTGAAGTGACGCCTTCGCAGGAGCCCATAACCTTCCCTTCACTGCAGGTCACCCTCTTCTCTTAATTCCAGATGCATTCCTTTCGAATCCGCTGGTTTCTATTGTTTTCTCCTCGATTTGACTGCACATTTCTTTCTTTCCGCAACGTGTCATTCGATGTTGAGCTATTGAGTGGATCTCCACCTTTCCTATCCATGTCATTCGAACAAAGGATTCCATCTCCTTTTCCTCCATTATCAATACTTTTGTTTCCAAGATTATCCGAAACTGTGGCTGCGATATAGCTTTTGAAGGAACTGAATGTCTCTTGCAGTTATATCGTAGAATAGACCTTTAACTTTTAGATAGGATCACGAGTATCGCTCGTATCTGTTATACTGAACCAATCGGCTAAATCTGGACTTCAATCTTAGCTTTTTTGTGTGTATGTGTGGATTGGATGAGTACCGGAACAATTGTTTCAGAGATTGGATACACCTTACATATGCAAATCAGAATCCGAGAGAATAAAAAATTCCGAAAATAACATCACATATTTTTTACTGGAGTTTGTTCCAAATAGTATTGAAATAGATTTGAATTAGAATCTTCCTTTGATTCATTTCACTCATGTTTCCCTTTTAGAAACTTAAATCTGGTTAGTGGTGGTGGATGCTTATTGATTGTGATAAGTGTGTGATAGCAGTTCACGTGAGGATATTGCAAGATAATTTGAATGGGAATTGATTTGGATAACTTACCTCATTCACATATTTTATAAGATAAAGGTCATACACTATTCATTAGGGGTGTTTATGGGTCAAGTACCCGACCTGTTCAATCATGACCTGCCATGGCTTATCATTTCTGGGTCATCATGTCAACCTGACCTGTTCAGAGGGTATCTGATTCTAACAGATACCCGAACTATTTGAATAGGCGCAGGTACCAGTAAGATGACTCATCAAAATACTCATGGGGAACCAGGTTATAACAAATGTAATGGATCCATCACAATTAGTATGTTGTAGATTTTAGTACATGCTTGCAAAAGTTACAATAATATCGAAACTTGTATCTAACAAGAAAGCAATGATAAAATTGAAATCAAAAGAGATGGAGTGAGAGATGTTCTTCTCTGCTTCGGTGCAAGAGTTTGTTGAGATGAAAGTTGGTGAGATAGTAGACGAGAGTGAGTACATCCCGATTCACGGACGGGGATACGGGGGATGAAATTATGCATGGAGTAGAAATATCGCGAGAAGTCGGATCGTGGATAGAGCTGGAAGACAACCTGTATATGAGGATGAAATTACATGTGGAGCAAAAAGATTGCGAAGAGCTAGGCCACGAATGGAGCCGGAAAACAACCCATGATCGAGGTAGTCCACCATGGGGAAAGGAGTGTTGCAGGTGGTACTGAGTTTGACAGAGGGAAGCACGATCGATGACGTTGGGCTGCGGGTTTTGCGAAGGAGGGCCGGCTAGGGGGAGAAAGGCGTGCGGAGGTGGTGGAGCTAAGAACGGTTCAATATATTCAATATCAAAAACAAAATAAAGATAATGGAAAAAGTTCAAAAAATCAAACCACTCAAATTCAAAAACATCATTGCCTTCTTTTTTTCCAGAATTAAATTGCCCCTCCATCACATTTTAAACTCCAAAATCTTCTAATTAATCACGATAAAATCGTTCCCAACAAAAACTAAAAAAGGAAAAATTATTTACTTAAAAAAAGGTGACTAGTTTTCAAATCCCACAACATATCATTTCACACAAAAAAGGATAAAGAGGGAAAAAGACACAATCTTTCGAGATCTTTCCACTTGCAATACTGTTTGCGCATATGCTTTCATAGGGTGACATCCCATACACCAACTCCTCACCAAAACCAAACCCTTTCCCCAATTCCTTTGACCTTCTCTCGTCTCCTTCTTGCTCTCCCTCATTCCCTCCCTCCCTACTATCAAATCAAGTACCTGGTTCTACCCACAAGTTTTCCATTGTAGCTAAGTTGCTTGCAACTTATAGGTACCTAACCCGGATATCTTTTCATGGGTATGCGTCAAAGTCATTGGATCAAGGCAAGTACCCGTGTGACTCAACTATATTGAACACCCCTACTATTCATCAAGTAATTTTACACAATAAGACACAAGCTTTTTTCGAAAGGACAATAAGGCATATTTAAAAAAAGGACAATATGTCACATGTTGTGTGGTGGATACTGTTTGGTAAGCATTGGAACATCCATTAGATATAAAGGGACACGTCTATGCAAGATATGAGATTAGCTTTATCCTTTGCTGGCCTGGAAAGGATGGATACAACATGTTATTCAAAATTGTTGCATAGACTAGTCTATTAGACACTTTTCACAAGATATAGATATATATGAGCCAAATCTGGTGATCTGAGAGCTAACATTTTTTCATTGATGAATTCCAAATTTTGGATTGTGTTGAATCGTCAACTGTAAATAAATCTCTAGCATCATATTTTATTTATATTTTAGTTCATTTAATCCAAATCGCATAATCCACATATGTTCTCGCATACTCTTCGGCATATCCGCTTAATCACTTTCGACTGTCTTGCTGAATGAATATTGCATACCTGCATACCGCAAATTTGAACCTTGCTACATAATGTTTATCTGTACTTTGTTTGTAATAAACAATTGCCCATCCTTATGGATCCAATGTGCACCAAATCAGTGGCAACTGGGTTTGTATTTTTGATTTGTTTGATCAGGGGAGCCACACTAGCATCATAACCTGTTCGAAACATTGCCCAACCACTGAAAAACATAATGGCTGGTTTCAAGGTGACCTGGTCTTTAATTTTGATCTTGGCTATATATGTATCTATTTGGCGATATCGAAGATTCAGAGGTGTATATAAAGAGGTCAAAAATTCATGTTTGAATTATAGTATTGCGAAGAAATTTTGTTGAATCCCTTTTATTATAGTCTACTTCCAAGCAAATGCAAGTTTGGGATAATGCAAATATAATGATTAATAATGCATAAAAAGTATTGGGTTTACAAGTAAAAAAAGCATAAAAAGAGATTGTAACATTAGTGTACAATGCAACTAACAAATCTGTGATATACTCATGCTCAAGCTAATTAGATCGCAACGCTAAATGCAAGATTTATATGATACTAAACAACATGTTCTAATTCTATGGAATGTGATTCAATAGAATCACTTTACGTTACAATATTCTAATTTGGGACTCAATCTATATTGCCCTTAGAACCAAAGTGTGGACATTTAAAAATGAATAAACATTTGAGGAGAGGAGATACTTCAAGAAGCTGGTGGGGATCATGTTGGAGACAATGATAAGATGGTATGAGAAAAAGGGAGACAATATGAAGGAATGGAAAAAAGGAAAAGGTGGGAAATGTGAAGAAACAACAAGAAGAGGATGAAGAATGGAGCTTCCCTAGTCCTTTAGATGTTATCATACGAGAAAGTCCTTGTGTCAGTGAGCCAACCATGCTCCTATGTAACACCTCATTCTCTATGAGGTTTTTTAAGTATATCGACTATCTTTTTTTAAAAGAAAAAAGGACTTGCACCTTATAGGTTTATGCCCCAAAAGTTCACTTTTTAGCACGGAAAACTATTACAAGCCTATTACAAGTATTTATACAACATGTTTTATGTGTTCCAACTCTTACTCATCGCATTGGCATGCGCCACCACATTCTTGGCGTAGAACCGGTCATGTTGAAAATGCACCCATTCCTTGCCATCCAAAGTACCTATATCACAGCCACACTCTCTTATCTCTCCTTCTCTGTGCCGTTCTAATCCGCCCCAATGGAGGACCAAAAAATCGAGACACTGTTAGAGCACACAACTCTATTACCAAAGTAGTTCTAGACCTCCACAGAGCTTCCACAAGTGAAGAAGATATGATAAGCGTTCTCTACGACCTCCAAACACACGGGGCACTTCGGATCAATCCCATGGACAAAACACGTAAATATGTCCTTTGTCAAAAGTATTACACATGCTCTTCATGTTCTTGTTCGGGGGAAAACATGTTGGACATGTGAGCCCACGGCGAGCCATTATGCAATAAATGTTGTTGCAAATATCATTCCCTGATCTGAAATGAAGAATAAATAATTTGCATAATAGGTCCCTCTGTACAATTAGGGTTATGTACCATGGCTGTCTTAATGATCATACAGCTGTTGATTCAATTATTGAATCATAGAGGCTGGTGTTTGGATGAATATCTAAAGGGTTAGATTGAGGACTCATAAAGCACCGTCAAATGATTATTAAGATGTGATCTCCAGCCTGAGTAGGAGATGGCAATCCTTTCTCACATAGGCTGATATCTGACCGACCTCTTGATGCAGGTCCTCTGCATAGGAATAGAGATTCGGAGGTGTCAGATTAGTTAGGTCAAAGAGTTGACTTAACGAGATCGAGATAACCTAAGTCCTATGTTGAATGCTGTCACAGCATAGGCACGCATCCTCTGACCGGAGACAAATGTATTGCTATATGTCTGAGTATGCACATTTGACAGACCAATAGGTTGATGACCTAACCAAGGTCTATACACCGGCGCGTTGGTGTGCATATAAGGGCATATGAGTAATACGATCTCTCAAAGGGATCATACAGGTTCACTACTGAATCGGAAGACATGAGCTCACTCATGAGATATTGGGAAGAATCAAATTCCGTGCACGGTCGTCTTGCTTTGGAAGCTTGACTGAATTTGTAGGTTTGATATATACTTTTGGAAAGTATATGATCAAGACCTAGGTATGATATATGCTTTTGGAAAGTATATGATCGATACCAAATCCCAATGATCAAATGAGAAACTTGGTGATCAAACCCTGAAGAAGACAGTGTAAAATAGATCTTGATCTTCGGGTTGACCATGGGTCTTCCAGTATGCAGGATGTACATGTATTGGGAATACCTGAGGGTGATGTGATCATAAACGATTGTATATCCATGACGCTTCCATTCCGAGGGAGTGATGAAACAGGTCTGGATTTTAGTGACTCCTTCCAGTAGAGAAGCAATCTGATCTTAGTCCAAGTGTTGGACATTGGTCTGAATGAGATTCGGATTCAATGAGAAGATTGGATTTGCGGTCTTGATTTAATCAAGCATCTGTGGGAGGTTCGTACGATATGGATTTGAGACGAAATCTCAACATCCAAGTCACTATACGTGGAATAATACAATCGCCCTGTCCTTATCTCCAAGTATCTGTGTAGAAAGCACATTATTCTTGAAAGGGTTCAAGAATAATTCATTTGATGAAATACATATCCAAGCAAGAAGAACTTGATGATTAAATGAGATTTAATGATCAAGCATAATGTGAATGAGATTCATATTATGAGAATTATTATCCAAGATAATTAAATGTGATTTATTTATCAAGGATTAGAGAATGTGGATAATACTATCCATGATATATGTGTATTATAAATATGATTTATAATACATATATTGAAGAGAGAGAATCCATGTAAATAGCATTTGTTAATTAATAGTGTGGATTGGATTCACATTTATTAATTAATTGGAAATGTAATTTACAAATTAGTTTGGGTTGTGAACATGATTCACATAATGATCAATGGCATGATTGAAATATTCACAAATTAATTTGGAATTAATTTGGTGGATATTATTGCAATAATAGTTATTGCAATTTATTAAGAAATAATAAGATAAAATAAAAGGAGACAAAATAACCCCCCAATTTTAGGGAGGTTGGTTGACTCCATTTTATTTATCACATTATCTCTTAATTAGTTAATGTTAAATTAAATTATGTTGATAATGTTGCAACATTTTTTAATTTAAATTAATGTTGTTGGTTTTAACCAACAACAATCATAGCCATTGATTTAGCATGGACCAAGCATAGCCCTTGGATCCATGTGTCCCATGGATTGAGATCCATTGGATCCTAAACTAGTATAAATAGAGGGCTAGGGTAGCCTTCCATGGTACATCATTAAGAGTTGTACAAGGTGACAACTCTCTCTCTCTCTCTTTCTTTCTCATTCTCGCCCTCTCTCTCTTTCTCTTCTCCATTAAGTGGCCGTCCACTTTGTGTTGAGAAAGGAGAGACTCTCGGCTTCTTCTTCGACAACTCGTGGATCTCCATCTTCTTTGGAGTTTCTTACTCTAAAGGAAGACGACGGATTTCGTTTGACGAAATCGGGGGAGCCATTGCTTGGATCTTCGTCAAAGGATTGCGGGAAGGACGCGACTCATCATCGCGCCCGCAAGTGCGTTCTTCGTGGATCGGACTTAAGATAGGAGGATCTCTACTTTGGGATCTCGCGATCACAACCACGCTTCAAGAGGTATTCCTTGTACTTTGTGGTTTGATGAAACGATCCGAGAAGTGTTCTCGTGATCATGTGGTTTCATCTTTAAAGTTAAAAAATTTTAATTTCCGCTGCATCTAGCATCTAGTACGACTAGTTGCTCCGATCGTATACGATACGATCAACACGCTTCCGTGATGCGCTTAAGGATTCTCAATATCCTTCAAGTGGTATCAGAGCCAGGTTGAATATGGTTTTCGATATGATCCATAGAACTTAGACGATTTGGTTCTTGAAAGGGTTGCGAAATTTTTACTGCATTTCAATTTTCGCACCTCTGTCTAATTGAATTTTTCGGCACTGTTTAAAATGTTTAAACACGAAATTTTCAAATGTATTTTGTTCCCCATTAAACAAGGAAACCATAGGACTTGAGTTTACTAAATTTGGACTTTATTTGCTCAAGATATGGCTTTTTGAATATGACTATATTCACTGTTGCGGGAACTGCGGATTTGAACGTAATTAATGAGATGATTACGGTTTTAATCCGCCTTGGAATGCGTGAATTATCACTCGGGTTCTTTAATAAATCAAATAGGCAATCTTTGGAAACTGAGTTTGCATTTTTTGGATTTAAATTGATCAAGATAAGTTAATTTTAGTGATTGGGGGTCACTGCTGGAAATTAACAATTTCTTGATCTTGAACCTTGTGATATGTCATTCAATTATCATGATGAAAATTAATTGTTAATTTTCTGGAATAATTAGTGATAAATATTTTTGAAATATTTAAAGAGATAATTATTTCATTGAATGACACTTGTCTAAACCACAATGATGAGATATTAGATCTTGATCATTGGTTCATCAACAAACATTGCTTTCATGAAAAACTATAGTTTATCCTACAATAGTTGTAGGACAACTTTTACATGAAAAACCCTTTTGCTTGAATAGGATTGGGGATTTGTCTAGCAAATCTCCTTATAATCAAAAATGTTTTGATTTATATTATATGGTATAATTTCGGTTGAAAAACCGATGAACATCTCAAAGTACATGATGGTCTATCTGGTATTATCCTTTCCCGAGGCGGATGTGGTGCCTAGTCGGAGAGCATTGGGGTCGCGGGTTGCAACGTATGTGGTCCGTCCCACTCTCGTCGGTACTGGCCATGACAGCGGGTAGGGACTGCATAATACCGGAGACAGACAATGTGTATTTTTCTAATTATTAAAATTCGAATAATACGTACTTTGAGTATATACCTATTATTCAAGTAAAAGACATGTTTGTTGATTGATGATTGGATTAATAATTAATTTAATGTGATTAAATTAATTATATCCAATAAACACTCTATTATGAATAGATGTGTATTTCCCTTGGAAGAATTAATTATGTGAATATGATTCACGATAATTAATTACAATTTGAATATGAGGTGGAGGATCACATAAGTGACATCCATGGACTCCCGTCAAGGCGAAGGGTTCCGTCGCCAGGGATTGTATGTAGGAGACGCCTGTCCGAAGTGACAGATCCTATATGCAAGCGCATCTGGATCGGGCTCTTTGCTTTTCGAAAGAGTAAGGCCGTATGCGTAGTGACCCCAATATCGAGTCCTCATATTATTGGGGCGATATTGGATTGCGCATAGCGAGTTCTAATCCTGTTGACGGTTGGTTCAATTAGCAACGGGTCAACATCATCTTAGGGGTGGTGGGCCCGGGTGTTAAAGACCGAATTGGGAATGCAAGTTGGACTTGCAAGGCGGAATGAGTTCCCGCTTCTTTTTATTGGAGTCGTAAGTTCTCATATTATTGGGATGCGACAAAGATAGGAAAGGAGATCCCAGATCTTGCTAGAGATATAATGGTAAGAATATCTCTTACATTGAAAGTAATTAAGGGAATGAACTTTCAGTGTTGACAAGGCAAGACAACTTTGATATAAAAAATTCCTAAATCAAAGTAAAACATGTATATATTATATATATACCCTTATGCAAATTTCTTATTTCAGATAATCCTTCATTAAACCAACTCAATATTATACTCAATAATAACCAGTAAAATATCTTGGATTGGACTCATGATCCAGATATTGTACTTGCAATTGGACACATAGTGTATGTGGTTGCAATGTGCAAGTTTCCTCAACATAATGAGGAATGACAATTAAATATGACAATAAGACATCACCTTAGGGTTTGTATGTCTATATAGTCTTGATCTTTCATCGAGTGTACTTTGGAAGTGACATGTCGATGATGATCGTAATTGTCAAATAATCCTTACAAAATAAAAGAAGATATTTTGGCATACATATGTTCTCTAGACATTTAATCATGAATGACATGGTTCTCTGCATTATGCAGAATGGTGGCTCGAAAGAGATGATGTATTCAAAATGTTTGAATACCTACCTGAACCTAAGTCTCCATGAGTTAAGATGAATGTAGATATGATGAGTGTCATCATTCTACTATCTATACTCAAGTCATTCATGAAGCTTTATGATATTCATATTGTATGAATTTAATGAAGCATGTATAAATGTTGAAATGCTCTTGTATTGAAATCTTTGAATTCAACATAAGAGATTCTTTGTCTTGAACAATGGTTGTTTATAGATGGAGAGAGCGCAGTGGAAGCATGGGTCGAACCCGAGTAAGAAGGAAAGTCAAAGAGTTGACCTACTTCTGTGACTTCCATATGACATCCAAAGAGTTGGATGAATGCCAATACTGCAATATGTTGATGTGTTGATAGTATGACTATCAAGTCTGTCTAAAATCCTTAGTGAAGGACTCAGATAGAGCATCAGAATAATCTACATATAATCATTGACTTTGACTTTCTTATTTCATAAGATAAAGTCTGACAATTGTATCCCAATCTTCTAATGACATTTGCAATTGGTTGCATATATATTAGAAGATTAGAAATTTGATCTTAAGGTTTAGTAGTCATCTACATGGATATTGATGTAATTGTTGCACCAATCTCTGTTGGATAGATGGACTTCATATTCTCAGTGGGAGAGCCCTTGGTCTTAGAGAATGTCTCTATGACCTAGATATTAGAATACCCTCATTGTTTGTTTCTAAATGTTGGAAATAAACATGAATTTTGAGATAGAACTATCATAAAGAGTTATGATGGAAATATTTCAGATAGTAAACTAGCATCTAGTGGACTCCACAAAATTAGAAAATTAATGAATGGTTCATTAAGATTTCTAATACTGAAAATCAAACCTTATAAGATCAATAGGGGGATGAAGATCATTTGACAATGATCTGGCATCAAGTCTTGGACATATGTCTGCTGATGTGATCAATAGACTAGTAAGATATGAAACTTTAGAATGTCTAAAATTTCAAATCTTACATACTTATGAATATTGTATTCAAAGTAAAATGTCCAATACACCCTTCTCTGGGAATGGTGTTAGATGTTGAGGTATTCAAGATCTCATACATATTGATGTATGTAGATCATCTATATCATAGTAAACATTATGGATATGTAATATCTATTGATGATTACGTATGATATGAGATTTCTTCTCTTCACCTGAGAAACCTTTGAAATGTTCAAAGATTTCACAATTTTGGTTTAGAATCAAAATTTGAAGAAAGATGAAATGAATTTGATCTAACCTAGGTAGCTTGTACCTATTAGATAAAATTCAAAGAATACCTTATGGAGATATGAATATCATTTCTATCTCACTCCTCCTGATAAACCTGAACTCAATAGAGTTGTAGGGAGATACAATTGGATCATGTGTGACATGATTTGATCAATGATGAATTTTAGCATGATTATCCTCTTAGTTTCCTGGTATATATGTGTAGTAGAGACTACAATATATATCCTTAATAAGGTTCCATGGATCTAAGCTGGAATCTAGCACTTGAGAGTGCTACTTCATTAGGAAAATAAAGTATGGTATTGGATACCTACTTTATGACCTTGAGATTCTTAAAAGATCTCATCTCTGAGAATGTGATTCTTGGAGGATTGAGACTCTTGAGAATCAAGATGAAAATGAAGTGTAGGAACTCATTTAATCTTGAGATGGTAATGAGGCTCCTGAGATCGGAAACTAGAAGGATAATTAAAGATAAAACATTAATACCTCTTCAAATGAGTTTGAGGATTATTCCATGTGTCGGTTAAGTCTGACAATGATCGGACTTCATGTGATGAAGCTCCTGAAGATCATGACATGGAAAGATGGATATTAGCAATAAAGTCTAACGTAGACTTCATATACAAGTGTTGTATATGGACCCTCGAGGATCCACCTATAAGGGTTAGACCCATTAAGGTGTAAATGGATCTTCAAGAGAAAGGGAGCCTGATGAAAAGGTAGAGACCTTCAAAGCTCGGTTCGTAGCCATAAGCTACACATCGGAAGAGAAGACATTGCTTGCGATGAGACTTGCTCTTCGGTAACCATGCTTAAAATCATCAGAATATTGCTAACCTTAGCTACACAACTTGACTATTGCATCTTCAGGATGTAATTCAAGATTGCATTCCTCTAAAGAATACCTCTCTGAGGATATTCACATGAAGTAGCCCCAGGGCTTCATGATTTTGGAAAGTAAGATGTGAAAGCTAAAGAAATCCATCTATGGACTCAAATAAGCTTCTTGAAGTTGGAACATAAGATTTGATGAAATTATAAATGTTATGATTTCAAATAGAATCTTGATGAACCATGTGAAGCTTAGTGGGAGTGCCATTGTGTTCATTGTGCTAAATGTAGATAATATCCTAATCATTTGGAATGATATATGGATGATAATAAGTGTTTTATAGACTGGCTATTCCATACCTTGAGATATGATCTCAAAGATGCCTCTTGGATCTTAGTTCTGAAGTTGTTCAGAAGCAAAGAAAAGAGGGTATTGGGACTGTCACATTTGTAGTACACCTTGGACATATTCCATTCCTGGAAATTCCAAGAAAGGCTTCCTTCCTTGAGATTTGGTACTGACCTATCTAAAGGAATAGCACCTCAAAGAGTTGAGGAAGTAAATTCTAGAACTGCTTGCACTTGTGCATCAGTTACGAGAAGCTAAGTGTATGCTAGATGTGTACAAAAGCCAGATATCTGCCATGCAGTGGGAGTAGTAAACTGTTACTAATCCTACTATGGAGAAAGAACACTTGATTGCAGTAATAACGATATCTTCAAAGTTGAGAAGGCTATAGAGATAGTGATCTCTAAGTCTTATCTTCAAGAAATTAAGATTTTTAGATGGAGATCTAAAAGGTCTTAACTGCGAATACCGTAGGAGATAGAGATCTCCAGGAATAAGGGTATTCTGATAAGGATTATGGAAATACTGGTTATAATAGTTGAGCAATAGTGTCAAGGACACTATAATTGCTTTGTCAAGATTGAGTATAGGTTGCATTAGATGCAACATTCGCATTGGATGCGAGCACTGTTACCTAGGGATATGCAAGTGCCGTAAAAGGACTTGGCGTAGTCTCGCGGGAACAGAGTGACTGATCAGCTTACCTTGCTATTTCTAAATAGCTTATGATTGTCACATGAGTGTGGGTTTAAATGATTAGCCCATTAATGGCTCTTTGGGCTAGTGGGAGATTGTTGGACATGTGAGCCCACGTCGAGCCATTATGCAATAAATGTTGTTGCAAATATCATTCCCTGATCTGAAATGAAGAATAAATAATTTGCATAATAGGTCCCTCTGTACAATTAGGGTTATGTACCATGGCTGTCTTAATGATCATACAGCTGTTGATTCAATTATTGAATCATAGAGGCTGGTGTTTGGATGAATATCTAAAGGGTTAGATTGAGGACTCATAAAGCACCGTCAAATGATTATTAAGATGTGATCTCCAGCCTGAGTAGGAGATGGCAATCCTTTCTCACATAGGCTGATATCTGACCGACCTCTTGATGCAGGTCCTCTGCATAGGAATAGAGATTCGGAGGTGTCAGATTAGTTAGGTCAAAGAGTTGACTTAACGAGATCGAGATAACCTAAGTCCTATGTTGAATGCTGTCACAGCATAGGCACGCATCCTCTGACCGGAGACAGATGTATTGCTATATGTCTGAGTATGCACATTTGACAGACCAATAGGTTGATGACCTAACCAAGGTCTATACACCGGCGCGTTGGTGTGCATATAAGGGCATATGAGTAATACAATCTCTCAAAGGGATCATACAGGTTCACTACTGAATCGGAAGACATGAGCTCACTCATGAGATATTGGGAAGAATCAAATTCCGTGCACGGTCGTCTTGCTTTGGAAGCTTGACTGAATTTGTAGGTTCGATATATACTTTTGGAAAGTATATGATCAAGACCTAGGTATGATATATGCTTTTGGAAAGTATATGATCGATACCAAATCCCAATGATCAAATGAGAAACTTGGTGATCAAACCCTGAAGAAGACAGTGTAAAATAGATCTTGATCTTCGGGTTGACCATGGGTCTTCCAGTATGCAGGATGTACAGGTATTGGGAATACCTGAGGGTGATGTGATCATAAACGATTGTATATCCATGACGCTTCCATTCCGAGGGAGTGATGAAACAGGTCTGGATTTTAGTGACTCCTTCCAGTAGAGAAGCAATCTGATCTTAGTCCAAGTGTTGGACATTGGTCTGAATGAGATTCGGATTCAATGAGAAGATTGGATTTGCGGTCTTGATTTAATCAAGCATCTGTGGGAGGTTCGTACGATATGGATTTGAGACGAAATCTCAACATCCAAGTCACTATACGTGAAATAATACAATCGCCCTGTCCTTATCTCCAAGTATCTGCGGAGAAAGCACATTATTCTTGAAAGGGTTCAAGAATAATTCATTTGATGAAATACATATCCAAGCAAGAAGAACTTGATGATTAAATGAGATTTAATGATCAAGCATAATGTGAATGAGATTCATATTATGAGAATTATTATCCAAGATAATTAAATGTGATTTATTTATCAAGGATTAGAGAATGTGGATAATACTATCCATGATATATGTGTATTATAAATATGATTTATAATACATATATTGAAGAGAGAGAATCCATGTAAATAGCATTTGTTAATTAATAGTGTGGATTGGATTCACATTTATTAATTAATTGGAAATGTAATTTACAAATTAGTTTGGGTTGTGAACATGATTCACATAATGATCAATGGCGTGATTGAAATATTCACAAATTAATTTGGAATTAATTTGGTGGATATTATTGCAATAATAGTTATTGCAATTTATTAAGAAATAATAAGATAAAATAAAAGGAGACAAAATAACCCCCCAATTTTAGGGAGGTTGGTTGACTCCATTTTATTTATCACATTATCTCTTAATTAGTTAATGTTAAATTAAATTATGTTGATAATGTTGCAACATTTTTTAATTTAAATTAATGTTGTTGGTTTTAACCAACAACAATCATAGCCATTGATTTAGCATGGACCAAGCATAGCCCTTGGATCCATGTGTCCCATGGATTGAGATCCATTGGATCCTAAACTAGTATAAATAGAGGGCTAGGGTAGCCTTCCATGGTACATCATTAAGAGTTGTACAAGGTGACAACTCTCTCTCTCTCTCTTTCTTTCTCATTCTCGCCCTCTCTCTCTTTCTCTTCTCCATTAAGTGGCCGTCCACTTTGTGTTGAGAAAGGAGAGACTCTCGGCTTCTTCTTCGACGACTCGTGGATCTCCATCTTCTTTGGAGTTTCTTACTCTAAAGGAAGACGACGGATTTCGTTTGACGAAATCGGGGGAGCCATTGCTTGGATCTTCGTCAAAGGATTGCGGGAAGGACGCGACTCATCATCGCGCCCGCAAGTGCGTTCTTCGTGGATCGGACTTAAGATAGGAGGATCTCTACTTTGGGATCTCGCGATCACAACCACGCTTCAAGAGGTATTCCTTGTACTTTGTGGTTTGATGAAACGATCCGAGAAGTGTTCTCGTGATCATGTGGTTTCATCTTTAAAGTTAAAAAATTTTAATTTCCGCTGCATCTAGCATCTAGTACGACTAGTTGCTCCGATCGTATACGATACGATCAACACGCTTCCGTGATGCGCTTAAGGATTCTCAATATCCTTCAAAACATACACCTGTCTTCACTTATTCAGCCTGTTTTCATCATTTTTATCCGCATCAGTGAAATCTCTGCTTCTGTGAATACCCTTTAGCAAGGATTATCATCAATTCTTCATGGTAAGGTTTGGTGACTTTCTCCTCTTACTCATCTGCTTGATTGCAGAGATCAACATGCTGAAGTTCACTCCCTCACACTTATTATCAAAAGATGTGTTAAGCAAGGTGGAAGAATTTTTTCTTGCCCTCTCTTACATAACAAACTGGGTCAGATGTCCCGAGGGGCTGTAACAAGAAATATAATCAATTTGATGAATAATTGGATAACTTCACGTAGTAATATGGGTTCTCTTATTTAGCCCCCATCAGTAATCCGTAGAAGCGTGAGAGTGAGTGAGGTATGTACATTTCTACTTAATGTTTTCTTTGAAAAAGAATTACACAATACTAAATGATCTAATCAGACCCCTTCTATTGTATAGTAGGTGTTAGGAGAAAAGAAATGCTTGCTTTTGAAGAGACCCTAGGGGGCTCTTATATAGGAGAAAAGCCTTGGGTTAATTACATGAGAGGTACATAAAGAAAAAGAAATGATAAATGAATAATACGAGATACAACTATCTCAACACTCCCCTCAAGCTGGAGCACATATGTCTATCATGCCCAGCTTGAAACAACACCTTTGAAATGGACGTCTAGCAAGGGCCTTAGTGAAAATATCAACTGTCTGATCTCCAGTAGAAACATGAAATGTAGATATGAGATCCTTCTGAATCATGTCTCTGGTATAATGCAATCCACCTCTATATGCTTGATCCGTTCATGAAATGTAGGATTATTGGCAATAAGTATAGTTGCTTGATTGTCACATAAAAGTTGCATGGGAAGAGGAACCTCAACATCAAGATCAGTCAAAATCGATCTAACCCACATCATCTCTGTACTCCCCTGTACCATGGCCCTGTACTTAGTTTCTGCACTGGATCTAGAAATCATTGTCTGCTTCTTGCTCTTCCATGACACGAGAGAGCTCCCCCAAAAAATAGCAAATCCAGAAGTAAACTTTCGATCTCTGGGACATCTTGTATAATCTGCATCTGCGCCTGTCACCTCAAGAGGCATAACTCTGTTGAATATAAGACCAGTACCAGTTGAAGTCTTCAAATATCTCAAAATCATATTAGATAGCATCCATATGAACCTTCCCGGGCAACTCCATAAATTGGTTCATCTTGCTCACAACAAAGGATATGTCATGCATGGTGATGGTAGCATATAGGAGCTTCCCAACAAGCTCTCTATATCTCCTCTTATCTACATCCTCTGTGTCATCATCATATAATCTCATACTCGGATCCATAGGAGTAGTAACATGCTTGCATCCTATCATACCTGTCTCAAGTAAAAGATTAGTCATAAACTTCCTTTGGGTCATCACGATTCCACGTTGGTTCCTTGTGAACTCTAATCCAAAGAAGTATCGAAGTTTGCCAAGGTCCTTGATCACAAATTCGTACGAACTCCTTGGCAGCCTGAATACTCTGCTCACCATCTCCTGTGACAATAATATCATTAACATAGACAAGAATAACAATAATACCTCTCTGTGTCCTCTGAACGAAAGGTGAGTGATCCGCAGTGGAACACACAAATCCCTGTTGTTCTATCAATTCTGAGAACTTCTAGTACCAAGTTCTCGAACTCTGCTTTAGGCCACAAGTCGCCTTGTGGAGCCTACACACCTTATGAGACTCCCCCTCAACATTAAACTTTGGTGACTGCTGCTTATATACCTCTTGTAAATCGTCATATAGAAATGCATTCTTCACATCAAGTTGGTAAAGGAGTCAATCCCATGAAATAACAACTGATAAAAGAATGCGCAATGTCGAATGTTTGGCCATCGAAGAGAAGGTATCCTGATAGTCCACCCCATAAGTCTAGGTGAACCCACGTGCCATAAGCCTTGCCTTATAGCGATCCACACTGCCTTATGTCCTTTGTTTCACCGTAAAGATCTACTTGCACCCCACAACAGAGGCACCTGGAGGAGCAGAAACAACACTTCATGTACCACGAGATTGCAAAGCGGCCGTTTCCTCCTCCATGGCAAGTCACTAACTACTATCCTGTACGACCACTTGATATGTTCATGGGATAGTAATAACCGAGAGACCTACAACAAATCTCCTATACTCCTCTGAAAGGTGATTCAATGAAACATGCGCTACTAGAGGATAAGTGATACAATTACGACGCGACTTCCTTAAAGCAATAGGTACATCCATGTCATCCACCTCTCTATTCTTTGGTACCAATTCTTCCTGTACCGTATCCTGAGAAACATTCAAATTTCCAGTGCCAGTATTGGAACTAATGTGTTCATTACATACCTGAGGCGTGCTGGATGACAGGGAAGGTGCATGAGCAGAGGGGCGAGTAGATGACTTGTGAATGTAAAATCGTGGTAAAAATTATGTCAACGTAGACAGAGATGGAGGTGGAGGATGTGGTGGAGATGGATATGATTGAGACTGAACATGGGGTGTAGCGGGTGAAGGTAACAAAGGTGGAGTAACAAAAACACCATCGCTAGAATCATCATTAGATAACCTATCACATGTAGGAGAAAAACACATAATAGACTCAAAAAATGTCATATCATCACTAACATAATACTTTCTCCTTACAAGATCAAAACATCTATAGCATGGAAGGACATATCGATATCGATATCGTTTCGATATTGTGTCGATATTGATATATCGGCGATATATCGCCGATATATCGCTATATCTAGGAATCTTTCTGAAGAAAATGACTGAAATCGGATATATCGATATATCGATTTCGATATCGGTCCCATGTCGATATGTATCGCCGATATATCGGGATACGACCTTCCATATTTTTAGGTACGAGAATAGTCAAAAAACACACATTTGACAGCTCTAGGAGATAGTTTGTCACGATCATGAGTAAAATTGTGGACAAATGCCACAGACCCAAAAACCCTGGGAGTAAGTGCGAATAGGTCCTTCTCGGGAAATGCAATCAAGAAAGGAACTTTTTCTCTAAAAATTATGGAAGGCATATGGTTTATCAAGTAGCAAGCTCTGAGGATAACATCACCCCAGTACGAACGTGGAGCATGTCTCTGAATCAAAAGAGTCCTCGTGACATCAGAAGATGCTGTTGTTTGTGTTTAGGAACACCATTCTTCTGAGAAGTATAAGCACAAGAAGTCTGATGAATAATACTAAGAGATCTGAGAAAATTAGATAGATGTAAAGTGGAAAACTCTAAGGCATTGTTAGTACGAATAACCTTTACATTAGCAGAAAAAATGTTCTTAACTTCAATAAGAAAAGATTTATGATAAAGCCCACTTCATACTTATTTTTTAACAAGAACGCCCGAGATAGCCTAGTAAAATCATCCACAACTACCATATAGAACTGACGTCCTTGATGATCAGGAACGCGACTAGGACCCCAGATATCAAAATGAACCAACTCAAATGATTGACTACTGTGACAACTCTGACTACTCGGAAAAGAAAAACGATGGTGCTTCCCAAGCTGACAAGCCTCACACTCCTAGGTGGTGTGAGTAGAAATCTAAGGCAGAACATGACACTACTTCTGCAGAGGAAGGTGTCCAATGCGAAGATTCGACATGAATGGAGACACAGATCCAGACTGAATGGTAACAGTGCCAACACACCGAGGCAAGACAAGTCTGTAAAGCCCTCTCTGCTCACGACCACATCCAATCACCCTGCCCACGAGTATGTCTTGAAACACAAGAGAACATGGATCAAATATGGCAAGGCAATGTAAATCTTTTCAAATTTGGCTAATGGACAAAACATTCATCTGGAATGCAGGAGCATGTAAGACATTTTGCGATCGCATCGAGGGAGTTAGAACAATCTTCTCTGACCAATAATGGGTAAATGGCGCCCATTAGCAATCACTACTGATCTATCAGGAGGGATAGACCTGTAAGAACTGAACTGAGCTCGATCGCCGCACATATGACGAGATGTTTCGGTCCTTTCAGAGTCCATGATCCAATCAGTAAGATCTGAAATGCTACAACTAGTAAGTGCATAAGCAATACCCGACGAACTCGGAGATGCTCTGGCTGTAGCTGCAATATCTGAAGAACTTGCAACTGGCGTAGTAGGAGTTGTCATCATCTCTCTCAGTCTGGAAATAATATCATCAAAACGCACATCGTGAATAAGGGTTGCAGTAGTCTCTGTCTGCTCAACAACACGAGTGATGTAGGATACCCATGCTTTAGATAGCATGTTTCCTCCGAATGACCTGGACGATGGCAATGAGAGCATGGGCTACGTCGACGTCCTCCTCCACGTCTACGTGGTCCGCGCCCTAGAGACTGTGAAGGACCCCCTCTGTCACGATAAGCTGCCATGACAAAGGAAGTTTGAGTCACGATAGTGAACGAAATAGTAATCTTGCTCAACCTCTTGTAGACTTCCTCTATTGGAGGTATCGTCTCTCCAGTAAGAAGTTGAGTACGTGCTACATCGTACTCAGAGTCAAGGGATGCCGGAAAAACTCTTGTCATAATGGCATTCCGATATGACTGATGCTGCTCAGTGCTGATAGTAATATGCATAAAGCCATGCAGAAGATCAAACATGCCTCTCAGATGCGAGAAGTGAACATGAAGAGGTTGGCCATTTTACTTGGTCGAAAAATATATCGTACTGTAATTGTAGAATTTTGCTCACATTCTTGGCATGCCCATATGTGTCAGCTAAGATGTCCTACATAACCTTTGTTGTTGGTTGATTGACGATGTTGTTGGCAATATCCGTAGTAAATCTCGGAGTGCCAAATTCGAGCATAGGCACCATCTTGCTTCCAAGAAGCATTAGCCGCAGTCTTGTCCTCCAGCTTTGAATCCGTCAGAATGTGCTCCTTGTTATGACACTGCATCAGGGTGCGAAACTGCATGGACCACAACTCGTAGTTGGTCCCATTCATCTTCACGATGGGAGCCAGGCCCTTAAAGACAACGAACGATGAAAAAACGTCACCCTTGTTCTCTGACATGGTAAAACGTCTATAATCCTAAACAAAACTGAGTAGCCTACTCTGACTGAGTCTACATAATCATATGGAGGGTTGGTTGTAAGTGTAGACTCATACAACAATACTCATCAATCTCCGGTGAAGTCTAGAGTCGGAAAATGTGATTTATATAGTGAATATCATAAAAACCGAATGAAATCAGACCTGAAGATGCTGAGGATGCGTGGGTTAAGCAGCATGGACTACGTGGATGCGCATGGTAGCGGTCTGGATGCACGTGCGGCCTGGATGCGGGGTGGCCTGAATGCTAGATGCACGGGGCGACACACGGAGGCTTGAAGGCGGTATCGCGCGTCGTGGCCTGAAGGCGGTATAGCATGCTGAAGCATGGAGGATGCGCACGACCTGGATGCGCACGGAGGATGCGCACGGCTTGGATGCGCGTGTATGACGCATAAAGGCACACAAAGGCACGGAGACCTTGTGGTGTGAGCCGGGGTGTTGGGGTAGGGTTAGGGTTAGGGTGGGAGATGGGAACCCTGGTCTAGGACAGTTGCTTCGATACATTGTTAGGAGAAAAGAAATGCTTGCTTTTGAAGAAATCCTAGGACTCTCTTATATATGAGAAAAGCCATGAGTTAATTACATGAGGTACATAAAGAAAAAGAAATGAGAAATAAATAATAAGATATACAACTATCTCAACAGTATGTAGTAGGTAGTCAGCTTGTGGTCATCACTCATCAACCATACAATTGTAGATGGTTACAAAGCACATTTTTATTCATTATTTTATTGATTTTCCACAACCGTTAATACCCGTTTGCGTACTACTTTATGCACATTTGTTTATTCTTCCACAACCGTTAATGCCAGTTTGTGTACTAGTTTATTTGCATTTATTTATCCGTCCACCACCCCTAATACCACTTTGTGTACTGCTTTATCTAACTCACTTTATTCCGTCTGTGTTTTGGTTAATCTGATGCAATCGTTGTTGGTTCCTCATAGGTGGCACGCCACGGCTAACTTCACTCACAAGCAGTATCCGCAACATGTACTGTTGGTTCTGCTCCTTGTTCCTTTTTCCTACATAATCATTCAACCTCAGTCATGGAGTCAAACATTGAAGGCATGCCATTGGGCGAGTCTTCTGTCAGTTCAGTTAGCGAGATTAGTAACTTCATTTGCACAAGTTCCAGTCGTGAAAATGTCGAAAGCAAAGCAAATGCGAGGATGCCTGACACTCAGTCAGGGGACGTTGATATGCCTTTGAAGCCATCTTGTTTGGTTGAAATTAAGCAAAGTGATGATTTGGAAAATAAATCGGTTCGACTTCAGAATAGTGTCAGTGACCAATTGCCGCCACAGGGGAATGGTGGGGAACTGATGGAACAGTGTGTTTACGTAGCGCTACCTCTAATTGTTGATATTGCCGGTGCAAAGGTCGCTAACCATAATTCTGTTGACCTTGGGCCATGTGTTGCTGATGCCAAAAAAAGTTCTGTAACGGACGCCTCATTCCACTTGACTTCTCAAAATCAATCTAAAAATGATATCAAGCTAGAAACCGAGGATGCCACCAGGATGCCATTATCTAATATTTCAGATCTAAAAACTGCAAATTTAGCCAATTCTGTGAAGGAACCTGATGTCAGTGATACACAGACTGACAATGAAAGTAGTGAATCTGACATTTTGGAAGATGATGTACGTATGCAGTACTCTTTTTAGGTTTTAGTTTTGTGCACAATGTGTTGAATCTGCTGTTTATGCTGTTTCTCATTAAAGATATATTTCTTTAATAATCTACAGAGAAATTTCTAAGACTCATCATATGTGTCCCTTCATTATAAGATTGTTGTTTTTTTTAAATAGCTACATGTTTGTACCCACTTAATGGTCTAATACAGTGTGTCTACCCCATAAAAGAGCAGGGTTCAAATCCCACTTTTGCAGGGGTTGTGTTTGGTAGTCGACGTTCAATGTAAAAAATAGTCGAATCTTTCAACATGGATTTGAGTAAGAATCCATGTACCCGACCCTACTTATAGTGGGAGAAGGCTTAGTACATTTTTTATCTGTTTATCTCATTTTTTTTGAATGTGAAGAAACATGTTCGTATAGCAGACCTTGAACTATCACAAATTTCAAGTTAATTTCAAGGTTTCTTGTGTAAAATCTCCAAAGAAAATCATGATAACTATATGGCAAAGAAATGAAGCCTTTTGAGTGAATCTTAACTACATGGGTGGAGACAAATTTGTAGGAGGGAGCTTCTACTTTTTCTTTTACTTTTTTTAATGGGAAACTTCTTTTGTTTCTTTTAAGATACCTTAATTCCTTCGAGGAATTTTGAATGAATATACAAAGATGTCTCCATTAAAAAAATCAAGAACGATGTCATATAGTTTTTCTGTTTACATCGAAATAATTTTGGGAGTGAAGGAGCAATGTGGAGGACTTCTCTCGAAAGAAGGGGTTGGCGACGTTGCGGGGGTTGCTCCAGAGAAAAGGTTGTGGCGATGTTGGGGGCCCCTCTCGTGCAACTCGACACCGCTTGGGCGTATGCTCTCTCATCTATGGGCCTTTGCTCTTCGGGTGGATTCCGCCAAGGGCTTGACCTAAAGTTTCAACTGTCGTGGCTGGGGACCTTTTGATCTCTATGGCTTTGCCCAGGGCTTTACGGGGTGTGGTTGGGGATCTGACTTCTAGGGCTCTGCCTTCTCGGCATGGTGATCATGTATTCAGGCTTGGCAATGCCTCTTCTGCGGCTGTGGTGGTGGGAGTCGATGAAGTTAACTTGGATGAAATTTGAGTGGTTGATTTTGCTAGTGGAGATGATAGGAAGGTCGTGAGCTACAAAAGGAGTCACCAGAACCAGGTGATCTTTTGGTGGTATGGTTTCATTGCTACAAATGCGATGTCAGGGGCCACCGATGACATTAATGCAAGGGGCGTAGAGTATGGGAACCTTATGAGTTCCTTCTCACGAGGGCAAAGTAGACTTCGATGCACCGACTGGAAGATTCTGACACAGTACGAGAAATTTCTTGAAAGTCATAGTATATGGAGGTGACCTATCAACGTTTGCACGAAATCCTTGTCAATGTATTGATGGATCAATATCCTCATGTTCTTATTGCTTCCTTATCATATTGTGGCTAAGCTATGGAAATATTGTCTAGATGCCTCTAGCGCTTCTTCTTGGTGAATTTTGCTGGGGATATGCATGAAATGGCAACGAAGCATGAGGCTCAGTTGCGTTTTTGGTGTAGAGTGGGGATGCCGATGTGTTCATGATGGTGTTGTGGTGTATGGTCAATGTTGTATATTCATCGTCTCTTGCATGCCCTTCACTTTATGTTCTGATGTATGGTCTCGTTTCTGATTGACTTGATGGGAAGAGAGACATAGTGGTTGAGATTGTTTCCAACGTCCTAAATTTGGGAGAGGACTTGGATACTGTGGTTGCTATAGATGGATGCCATTCTGATCAAGTTTTTGAGCTGTTCATGTTGTGAGTCGGACGAGGTTTTTCCAACAATTGAATGAGTGTTTACATTCGTCCGATGTTCCTGGACCGCTACCTGTGACCCATCTTGATGCTTGGCACCATAAAGTGGTTGAATATATAGAGGCGATTTTCGATTGCAGTAGTGGCATTGAATCTTATGGGATCTGCTAATGTGCTAGGCATGACACTTGAGGAGCCTAATGTGATGCTTGAGGAGCATATTGAGGAGCATGTTGAAGAGCCTTTCGGGAGTTGCCTGATGGTATACCTAGCTAAAATGCACGTTGGTCCGAATGGACTGTGGTTCTGAAACCTCTGTCTAAAGCTCACTACAGACCGAGCCATGTGCCCATTTTATTTTTTCATTGATTTTTAATGGTATTCAATAAGTATAAATGGTTTATTGCCATAATTTATACCTTATATAACTAATATAAGTGGTTTACATGTTACTTGACATGTAAATTATTAATTTTTTTGTAAAAGTAGTATCACATATGAAAAAATTGAAGTATATCATATCAATACGTGTCTTATCTAGCTTTTATATATGTATTTTTATTTTTTGGGGCAGGGTCGAGACAGTCCGGTCCTGCCCATACCTAAATTCTCTTACCCCAAGCTCAACCCATCAACGGGATGTGCAATCCATTGGCCATGTCTACCTGTTGGAGATGTGCCTGTTTCTGTGGCAGATTCTGTTGACTACCCCTCTGTCAGTCTGATGCTTGTGTGGTGCTCCCTCCCCTTGCTCAAATCTGTTCGCCTTAGATGTTTGTAAGGCAGATCGCATCAAGATGTTTATACGGCATTGTCGTTGGGCTTTGCTGCGGCATGGTGCTGTTGGCCCGTTGTTGTGCTGCCACTTGAGTTTACCAAGGATTGCGATGGGGTTGCCATTAGAGAGGAGGCATGGTAGCTTGAGGTAGTGACAAACTATGTGGTATGATGATGGCAAGGGTTGCCCCTATTGTTGGTAAATGAAGATCACCTCATGGAATGCTCGGGGTCTGGACAGTCATAAAAGTGAAGGGCAAAGCTAGATTGGTCCGTCGTCTTCTTGCAAAGGCAGATGTGCGAAGACTTGATGACCTTGATGGTGATGGTGAGATGAGTGACTTGGAGCGGACGGCTAAATGTGCGGCTCAAAAAATTATTTTGGATCAAGATAGGAGTCGTTGAATGGAAGCAACGTTCTAGGCAGAAATGGCTCAAGGAGGGAGATGCGAATACTGCCTACTTTCACCGTGTTGCTAGCGGGCGACGACGCCACAATACCTTTTGGCCCATGGTGGTGAATGGCATGTCAATGGAAGATCGTCAGATGGGAAGGGCTCTTGCTGAGTATTTTCATGAGTTCTCTAGGCGCAAGGAGTCCAGGCAGTGGAGGTGGACTGGTGGTGGGGCGGCTCGGATTTCTGTGGAGCGGTCTTGAGACGAGCTTCACGCTGGAAGAGGTGACGAATGCTATTTAGAACCTAAACATGGATGGTGCTCCAAGACCTGATGGCTTCCATGTTCTTTTTCGCGAGTTCTGGCCATTGGTGGGATCAGAGGTACTTGATGTTGCTAACGAATTTGCCGAAGGTAACTATGGTTTCGATAGGTTGAATAAGGCTCTTATATTTCTTCTGCCGAAGAAGGAAGCGATTGAAAGATTGGAAGATTTCATGCCAATTGTATTGTCTAATGCTATTTACCTCATTGTGGCTAAAGTTCTTGCCACTAGTCTGGGCAGGGTCATGGAGCACTTCATTTCCTCTTGGCAATATGTTTTCATTCCTTCGAGGACAACATTGCCATGACTACCGAGATTATTAATGTTTGGAAGAGATGTAGGTGAAGGGCGTTCTTTGGATGATGGATTTCTCCAAGGTCCATGATTCCGTGGATTGGCATTTTCTTAGGGCGTCCCTTAGCAAGCGTGGTTTCCCCCCTCGTCAGATTAGCTGGATGAAGAGGTGTGTCATGACCGCCTCCTATTCGATACTAGTCAACGACCATACAGAGGGGGGTTTCTTTCAGTCGCAGCGTGATGTCCGTCAGGGATGTCCTCTCACTCCCTTGCTCTTTACCATTGTAGCTGATGTCTTATATTATATGTGCGTCGGGTTGTTGAGAGTGGCCTCACTAAGGGCTATTCGAACGACGATATATATATATGTATATCTATTCCACTGCTGCAGTACATAGATGACACTATCTTCTTCGTAGAAGGTGTCGAGGAGGCTAGAGATAGGATTTTAACTTTAGATATCTACATCGAAATTTCCGAGCTTACTCTGAACTATAGTAAATCTACTTTTGTGCCTTTCGGTCTGTCTGATGAGGCTGTGGGGTAGTGCGCTGTCGCCTTGGATACAAGATGTGGTTCCTTACCTATTAATTATCTGGGGGTTCCACTTATCGTGGGGAGGATTAAGATTGCGGATTGGCTTCCACTGGTGGAGAAAATCGTGAAGAAGCTTGCGGGTTGGAAAGCGACTTTACTTTCACGTGGGGGAAGACTGGTTCTGGTCAAGGTGGTTCTCTCATCCATCCCTGTTTTCTTTATGTCTTACCGTCTGCTGCCTTGTGGTATCATGTCCAAACTTGAGAAAATTATGCGTAGATTTTTATGGGGGAAGTCGAGGCAGGAGAATGCAGGTATCCACCTGGTGGACTGGGAGATTGTTTGTCTGCCTAAAATGGATGGTGACCTTGGTGCGAGAAATTTAGAGAATATGAATAAAGTCTGGTTGCTGAAGCATGTGAGTCGTTTATGGGGCATGGATGATGATATTTGTTGCAGTCTTCTTCGTCAGATATATCATATTGGGGACCATCATGTCCGTACACAACTTTCTCAGGTTCATTCTTCAGCCTTCTGGAAGGGTATATGCTCGGTTATTCCTCAGTTTCACATCTTCTTTCGTGCGGTGCTTGGAGATGGCGACTCTTTCTCCCTTTTGGAAGGATGATTGGTCGGGTGAGGGTGCACTATCCACTCACTTTCCTAGATTGTTTGCTTCGACTGTCAACCAGAATGTACGTGTTTCGGAGTGTTGGACCGATGACAATTGGATGCCTTTTTTCTTACTGATTTCTCAGACCAACGGCTTGAAGATTTCCTTTTGCTTCTTAACTCTCTTCATCCCTGCGGTCGGCCGTCTTTGGGCGAGGATCACCGGGTATGGCGAGATAATTTTTCCAGTGTCAGGAGGGCATATCGGGCCATCTCGAAACCACCCCCTCCTAGAACGGACTCTCTGATTCGGGACTGTAATCTTATATGGGAGCTGTGCCTTCCTTGCAGGGTTGGTTTCTTTTAGTGGTTATTAGGAAGAAGACACATCATGACTAGAGACCGCTGCGCAATGCTCTTGCCTGATATTTCAGATTGGTGCATTCTCTGTGATTCATGTATCGAAATCGTGGACCATTTGTTCTTTAGATGTGCGAAAATTTTGTCTATCTGGGAGGAAACTGATTTGAATTGGTTGAATATTCAAGACCTGGACAGATTTTGGGGCTCCTTATACTCCGCAGGACCCGTTCCCGCTTGGTCGTCCTTCGACCTCTGGCTCTGATTTGGTCTATTTGTGTGGGCAGGAACGGGTTCCTTTTTTCAATCCGGTTTTATTGTGAAAATGGAGTTTTTCATTCTAGCTGTCTCCTAGATTCTTGGTCACTTTATGCTCTCTTGTAACTTTCTTGTTTTTTAATATAATGGGACATACACCATAGCATGTTTCCTCCTCTTTTTACTTCAAAAAAATAAAAATAAAAATGAAGTGCATTTGCACTCATACTTGAAACATCGAATGCTTATGTTGTTTACATGCAAGAGACCAAGCTTGAGACGAGACATTTTTGTGGTGTATTTAGGGAGGATCCCACCATATCAAGTTTAGGGTTATGGCATTTGCGAATGCTTGTGGATGGTATCTTGTTGGTTGGATGGGAGATTTGATTCATGGAGTTGGAACTTGGAATGGTGCGTAATCATTTTCCAGATTGGACCTGGCTTGATGGTGGTGACTCCAATATCTCATTGCTGTCAGGGGACCGCCCTTGAGACATGGGTGGATTGGACCTCAGTTCACTTATGTTTGCGGAGTTTGCGGGAGAGTTGTTGCTGGATGTCTTGTATGCCACAGATTTGAAGTTTACATAGAGGAACAACTCATCTCGGTCTCATCTATATCGCTTCCTTGGCTCTGTGTGCCTTTTGGAGAGTTTTCTCTTAGGGTCTGTGCTAGCATTGCCTCAGTTGTGTTCAAACCATATGCTGATGATCTGTTGGGATTCTGGGAGTGGCCGTCATCCATGTAATATCTTTTGTTTTGGGTGATAATGCCTTTTGGAGGAGGGTTTTCATAAGAAAGTCATGAGGTATGGTAGGAGTATGCAATGTATGGTCCTACCTTGTGATGAATATTGGAGAAACTCAAGGCCTTTCCCATTTTTTATATGACTTATAAAAGGGAATCGGTAACTCAGAGGAAGACATATAGCAAATACTCAGATGGAGATTGTGTGGTTGGATTACATGTGGGATTTTAGGGAGTTATCATACACGAAGAAAGTACCCAATTAAATGGTTTGGCGGTAGTTCAATGTGCATACAACCCAAAAGATCAAGGTTCAGATCCCCTTTTGTGGGGGTTGCATTCGGTAGTCGACAACCATCGTAAAAAAATACTCGAATCTTTCAACATGGATCTGAGTAAGAATCCATGTGGTCGGCCCTACTTTTAATGGGAGAAGGCTTTGAGTAAATGAGTGAGATATCGTTGGTATTATAGATTTATGACAATATGGGAGTTGTGCATCGGTTCTTGTTTGTAGTATCGGTGCTTGTAATTATTATACCAGTGCGTAAGATGGATAGGAATTAAGGATTTGCTCCTAACTATTGTTAAAGAATTATAAAGAGGAATAGTCATGGATTTTAAATGTAATGGTCCGATCGTGAAAATAGATTATTGGGGATATGTTAGCATATGATGAATGACAGAGATATGAACAAAATCATATTCTCTTAGAGGAGTATCAAGAGAGGGAAACTGAGTGGAGACTGAGATCTAGGCAGATATAGTTGGAGTGAGATGGGAACACCTGTTAGTTTCATACGGTTGCGAGTGGTCACAAGAGATGAAATTGATACATTTTACATAGGTGGAAGGGGATTTCTCCGTTGGGGTTGCGGTGGGAATCATACCGCGAGCTTGACCAACAACTACTAGTAGCAGGGTCAGATGGGGTGGCGGTGCGGAATCATACCGCGAGCTTGATCAATGGCTACTAGTAAGGTTTTAAAAAACGTGAGGCGTATCGAGGCGTTTTCCTAGTATTGCCTCGAGGCGTAAGCCTCGAGGCGTATCGAGGCGTAAGCCTCACTCGTGAAAGAAATTTTTTCATAAAATATAATTAATCGTAATTACAATCTTCAAGGTCTAGAAATTAAATAGTTATGATTAAATATATAACTCCATGATATTTCAAGGCTGCTAACATCATGGTTTAAACACCCAAGTTGTTATATAACTCTCTTTTTTAAAACTCTAAATATGTAAGGAGTTAAGTAAATATGGATATGTAAGCACAATAATGGGTAACTCTCCGCAAAATTTAAAGTTTTGAATAAAATTTAACTAAATGGACTAGATGTAACCTACCATTTTCAAAATTAGGTGAGATATGTGTCATTCATTTGAGAACGATAAGAGAGTAAGCGGTGAATATGTGATCACTTTTTACTTTACCATAATGATTGGGGGATAAAATACTTGAATATTGCATGTTATGATCATCTTTGTTCATGCATGATTTGATGTGTATTAATTTAGTATTGATTGAATAGAAGAAAAGATGAGGCATGTTTACAAAAATAAAATTTTTAAAATTTAGGTCAAAGTATGGGACTTGCATCCAAATATTTTAATAAAGAAAACATTTATGCTTGATTCATAGTAAAGAATAGATGCATTAGATTTAAGCACTCAAGACTCAATTTTTTGTTCATGTTGATTTATAAAAAAACATGCATAACAAAGTAAAAATAAGCTTAATACGTTAATAAATTAAAAAAATACATTTAAGTGAATTATGAGCTTAAAGACTTGAAAATACATGTCTAAGAAAGATGAAAAACTCACAATAAAAAAGAAAAGGAAAAATATTGCAGAAAAAATTTTAAAAAACAGCCCATTCATGAGGCAGCGCCTCGAGGCACGCCTCGAGGCGCACGCCTCATTGAGGTTGAATGAGGCTATAGCCTCGAGGCGTACGCCTCAGCGCCTCGAGGCGCATTTTTTAAAAACAATGGCTACTAGTAGCAGGGTCAGATGGGGGTAGAGATATTCCACGGTTGATTGAGCTCTTGGGGGATGAGCTGGCACGTCCTTCCCTCCTCGCGGAAGTACGTTGGGCGACATTTGAGATGAATGGAGATGGGTCGCCATTCTCGGATGGTTTTTGGTGTTGTTTCCAAGGAGTTCTTAGACCTGATGTGTCAGGAGATGCTAGAGGTAGTTGAGATACTATGACATGCAAATTGTGGCTTTGAGAGTCTCACATGCTCACTTTTATATCTAATCCACCGGTAGGGATGGCTATTGAGTCACGGCTCGATGAGCCAGGCTTGGGCTCGGCTCGATAAGGGGCTCGTGAGCCTGGCTCATTAGGCTATTGAGCCGAGCCTGAGTCAGAACTTTAGAGTCGATAGCTTAACGAGCCGAGCCCGAGCCTTGCTCGGCTCGATAACTCAACAAGGGACTCGATAAGGAATATATATACATATATAATATTAGAAAATTAGTAATTTTCTTTGGTCGGTTATGCGTAGGAAAGGCTTCCCGGAAGTTTGGACTTCTTGGATGCGGCGTTGTGTAACCACGACCTCTTATTCGGTCTTGATTAATGGCCGCCCAGAGGGCGGGTACTTTCAACCGCGTAGGGGGGTGCATCAGGGCTGACCCCTTGCTCCCCTCCTTTTTGTCATCGCTGCGGATGTCCTTGCTCACATGGCTTGCCGGGTTGTTGATAGCGGTTTATCAGCTGGTTTCTCCAAGGGTGGTTTGGTGATCCTGTTATTGCAATATGCGAATGGCACTATATTTTTCATCGAGAGGGGGCTCACGGAGGTTTCGAGCATGTCTAAGGTGATCCCCTTTGGTCTCTCGACGGAGGAAGCTGACGAGTGTGAGCGGGTTCCGGGGTCCGTGTGCGGCCAGCTACCGATTGACTACTTGGGGATGCCTTTGGTAGTAGGAAGAACTATGATAAGAGATTGGCTAAGGGTCGTGGAGAAGGTGGAGGCAAAATTGGCAGGTTGGAGTTCGACCAGTCTTTCTCGGGGGGGGGGGGGGCTTGTCCTCTCGAAGGCGGTTCTCTCCTCTATTTCTGTGTATTTCTTGTCTAACCGTCGACTGCCGAAGGGGATTCGCAATCGCCTGGAGATGCTGATGCGGAGGTTCTTATGGGGAAAAATTGGTGGAGATTTGGGGGGGGGGATACACTTGGTTGAGTGGGGTGAAATCACGCAACACAAGAACAAAGGAGGGTTGGGGGTACGGAGCTTGGAGCATATAAATGGCACATTTCTTCTTAAGTGGGCCAACAAAGTTTGGGGTCCAGGGGAGGATTTTTGTGCCAAGGTATTGCGCGAGATTTACGGCGTCTGCGGGACGCATCCGGTGGCGGCTGATCTGTTGGGATCCCCCACGTCGTTCTGGAAGGGGGTGGTGGAGGTCTTTTCCAAATTCCTTTACTTGTTTAGACCGATGCTGGGAGATGGCGAATCTTTCAATTTCTGGAAGGATAATTGGACGGGGAGGGGCCCATGAGCACGCGGTTCCCTCGCCTGTTCGCTCTGGCGGCTGATAGGAATGCTACGGTCTCATCCTGCTGGTCAGACGGTAGCTGGTTCCCGACTTTCTCTGCTAATTTCTCGGATCAAAGGCTCGAGGATTTTCTTGCCATGCTGGACTCTATCAAGAATGTGGGGCGTCCTTCTGTGGGAAGAGATCACTGGGCGTGATGTTTGGGCCCTTTCTCGGCGAGGAAGGCTTATGGGGTGATCTGTAGGCCTCCACCCTCGCGGTTGGAGGATATGATTCGTGATTGCCGTTTCTTGTGGGGTCTCAGGCTCCGCGAGCGGATTGGATTCTTTCTTTGGCTATTTCGTAGGCAAAGATTGATGACGAGAGTTCGTTGCGCTATGCTTCTTCGGGTCGTATCGGATAGGTGCATTTTATGCGACAATGCGGTGGAGTCCCTTCAGCACCTTTTCTTTACCTGCCCGAAGGTGGCTGTCCTATGGGAGGATGCAACTATGTCATGGGTTTGCACTACCAATCTAGCTTCCTTTTGTGGTTCGTTGGTGGCCAATAGAGAAAGAGAGAGGCGGACGATCCTTAGGCTCGTGGCAACTTTGTGGGCAATATGGTTGGGCAGAAATGCAGCTCTTTTTTCGGGGCAACGTTTCTACAAGGAAAACGTGGAGATGCATTGTGCGCGGTTGGTTGATGATTGGGTTTTGTAGTGGTTGTATTTGTTTCGGGTTTTCGTCACCTTTGTAAACTCCCTATTTACCTTTTATTTCTAATAAAATGGGGCGAACACAACTGACTGTATCCCCCTCTTTCTGGCGTTCAAAAAAAAAGAAAATTAGTAATTTTTCTTTTTCAATAAGCAAATAGAATGTTATAATATATAATATAATTAAGATTTATATACAACTTAGATAGTGATCTACTTGTAAGGAACACGGTCTTGGATAGAGTAGGTCTTGAGTTCGAACTTGTGTAAAACACTTTTGCACTAAAAAGTACCCATTTTCCTTAACGAGCTTGACTTGGGATCGAGCCTAGACCAGGCTCGATAAGGAGCTCGGGATCGATAAGGGGCTCAACTCGATCCTTATCGAGCCCGAGCCAGCTCGATAAAGGGTTCAAGCTTATCGTGCCTCTGATGCCCTCATATTTGGGTACCTGTTTACGTTGCACTCGTGGTATTATATTCGCTAAAGATTGCACAAGTTACATGAAAATACGGGAAATTTTTTTGCTTTTCTGCGATGACATTCAAATCATTATTCACAACCACATAACAATACGAAGAAGTGCCACCAAAATTTCATTTTATAAATTTTCATATACTTATAACATGTGCAAATGAGGCTGATAATACATACTTGTATCTCAAAAATATATAGTAGAGAACATGAAGCATATGACATCGTGAACCGAACAAAAACTATGACAAAAGTAAATGTACCGTCTAGAATAGCAACAGATAACTGGAATCATCAACCTACTACTGAGTTGTAGACTGCTTGCCTGCCATACATGAAAGATACAAGAGACGTCAACGAATGCTGGTACTTTCCAAAAACTTATTTTTAAAAAATAGACATTTAAAGTGGTTACAAAAGAAGCAAGTAGAAAGGCATAAATATCTAAAATTTACATCCACTTGTAATGTAAAAATGTTTTCAAGTTTCTTGTATGTACCTCCCCTGTTCACCTATCATCCCAATATTTTCTATATATGTATATATATATATATTTAAGTGATGACTCATATGTAGAAGTTAATTTCTTGTTATTGAGATCATGTTATGGATTTTGATGCTGCGATGCTTATCTAACTCTTGATTTCTTCATGATGGAAAAGACGAGGAACCTGATGCAAGTGTTGATTTTGTCTATCTTTCCAAGTCTAGTGATAGTCTGTGGTCTGGTCCGTGTGTGACCTCACACTATGACTCTAAGGCGTGAAGAATGCCTTAGGGTTGGAGTGCCTCTGTAGGCATGCGAAGGGTATGGTGCATCCTAACTAAGTTCCAAACACGTGCACTAACTTGATTATAAACAACTCTAGCCAACACGACTTATACTGGATTTCATATTTTAGCCAAAATTCATTATGCTTCATTCCTATTTCAAATGTGACTCCTCCAATTTAACTGTAACTGTTTCAGATGTAACCCTAGATGATGTAGATTTAGCATCGCCAAGCCTATTGACGGAAAAGTAACCAAAACTCAAGCGGTGAGGAAGTCTCCTAAGAGTCCTTTCTGTCTCGCCCTCTAATGGAAGTACGGTCCATTAGAGGGATAGGTCTACTCCAAAACTACGCCACTAAGACGGGTGAGAGAGACTCTCCAAAAAAGTCACTCTATATGGACCCGACTGGTACGGGTAGATGGCTCATACGTAAAACTAAAATCGAGGATCTCTCGCATGGATATCCTAAAACAAAGGGTCAACGGAGCTGGTCAAAAGTCGAGATCCCAACGAGACGTAAAAACACTGCAAGCTCGCGTAAAATCATGAACAGGATTGGGATCCTAGACCCGCACACTTGGTGGCCGCTGTCCAAACTGGATTTGCTATCTCCCGCCCAACTGAGGGTGACTATGCCCTCGCACAGCCAGGTGCAAAGATTACCCTGACCGGCACTCAAATTTATAAGTCGTCACTGATCCACGAACTAGCAATAAACGCTAGGCTAACCTCAAAACCCGACTCTCTGCTAGGCATGCTTCTCGTCTTTTCTGTTCGAACGCTATTTTAATCATATCCTTATCCATTTAAAAATACAAATACGAACGCGGATACGAATATTGACGGATATGAAAAATGTACTACCATATCCTTAAAAACGAATACGAATGTAAAACGAATACGATTCTAGATACGAATAATAATAGAAATATTTTGATATATTAACAAAAATATACATATTTAGAATGGTTTACACATAAAATAGATATACTGGACATATTCTTTTCATAACAATTATATCAACAACGGTGAATGCAATCATAAAATGCTGTTAAGTATAATTATAAATAAAAATATTACTATACTTATGTACGAAAACAGATATATGAATACGAATGCGAATATTAGCGAATGTCGAAATGATACCCATATCCACATCCATTTTAAAACGAATACGAATACGAATGTCAAAATATGTATAAAACGAATACGATAGTGGATCGGATACGAATATATTCAGATTCGTTTTCATCCATACAACCACTTATATCGGTACAATGCTTTGACCTCTTTCTTTCATGAGCACACCGAGCATATTGAAGTAGATCGTTATTTTGTTAGGGGTGTAGTTGTGAAGGTAATACCATTACACACTTCTACTGAGCTTCAGCTAACAAGTATTTTCATGAAAGCTCTTTCGAAAAAACACATTTCACTATTGACCTCGAAGTTGGGCATGATCGATAGATATGCTCCAATTTTACGGTGAGTGTTAATGTTTTTACTAATTTAGCATTTATTATACTTATTATTTCCCATTGGGTACATTCTTATATTTTCTCGTTTTGGAGTTTATGGTTTTATCTCTATATAATTAGTCATACCCCTTGAATAAGATTTATCTCATTCCATAATCTATGATGCTGCCATGGACAATTTGTTTGGGAATTCTTAAAGTCAGAGTTTCTTATAATTTAAGAATGACCAGAGTAACTAAAATAGTTAGACTTCCAGTTCCTTGATAAATTGATTAGGTATGGCATTGGTTTTGTTCAGAATTGTACAATTATATAAGTATACGCCTTTACTAATTTATTTTCTCTTCATTGAGGCTTATGCATTGATCGCATCGAGACTTATATCTCACCTCACATTTAGGAAACCGCCTCAATATGCCTCTAGTTCTAAAGCCTTTGAGTTGGTTTTTGCATGGTACATCCTCCATAGATGTACCTTTATGTCTTGATCCGGTTGCAAAAAAGAGAAAATTGCTTTAAGTTTTTCTATTTGTCTTGCACAGTGACTGCTCCGAGGTTGATCGGTAAAAACATCTTGAGAAGGAAAATTGGTCGATGGATTTTGGGGTTCTTTTCTCCTTTCTGTCAAGTTTTGGACAAACTTGTGAACTACAGATTTTTTGTCTGAGCCGTTCAACTTGTCCTTTTTATATTTCTTATTCTTGCTACCCCGCGTTGTGTTCGATGCAGGTGAAGGTGTGTGATATATGTGGGGATGTTGGCCGTGAAGAGTTGTTGGCAATTTGCAGTAGGTGCAGTGATGGAGCGGAACACACGTAAGATTCTCTGTCGACCTCAAATTAAGATATGGACTGTATTATATGAAACCTTAGAGTTATTTCACGGTAAATTCCCAAATATTTGTCGTTTGCAAGTGGATGAACTGTTTATTTTATGCCTGTTGCCATATGTGAGATTCTTTTGATCACCGTATGCAGAATTTTGGCCAGCTGTCTGTTGTTTTTGGGACATAAGGGTGTTGGTTCCTTTTGTCAAAATGCTATTGTAGTGCTCCAAAATTTCTTTTAGTGCTCGATCAATGCGGCCCTGGTAATGCAAAGTGCTCCCTTTTATACATGCCACTCATTTGTGCTGTCCTTGTTAACTAGATATTGTATGCGGACTATGCTGCTTAAGCTTCCTGAAGGTGACTGGCTATGTGAAGAGTGCATGCTAAAGAGGGATGAAAGTAAAAAAATAAATGATAAATCTGAAGATCCTGGATTCTTTTCAAATGCTCCTCTACCTGATCTTGATTTCAAGTTACCTGCTACAACTTTGGTTAAAAAAGGTTCTCATAATTCTCATGCATCCTATAAAGTATCTTCAGCCAGCACTGCAATTGGTTCAGAGACGAACACAAATACTACAGAAGTAGCCAAGTCAGAATCCATGTTATTAGGAACTTTGAACAATTTAAAACCTTCTTTGGTTCAAGAGGCCTCATGCAAAATAGCTGATTCAAAAGGGAAGTCAGGTAATATCATTACACACCCTAGAAGTCTGCCTGCCACATTGCTCGTGACACCTGCTTTACCATCCAACTCATCAAAACCTGAAGCCAGACTTCTGTCACCTCGAGGTTCACTTGTGCTCATTCCCCCTCCCCCTACCCTGAGATATTCTAAGAAACTGAATTGAAGTTTTGCTCATTTGCAGGTACTTTGCCATCTATGGACAACCTGAAGTCAAAAGTCAAAAGTGTCCTGGAGACTTTTAAACCAAAGTCGAAATTGCTTCCTGAATCCACTGTTTTAGCTGTAAAGAAAGAGCGTGCGCAAAGCTTTGTTAGATCCACATCTTTCAGAAGTCAGAGTACAAGTTCTCCAAACATGGATTCAACAAGTAAAATTTATTCTGTTAATCGGGGTGACTCACAAAATATAATGCTGGGTAAGCAAAAAGGCATAATGGAGAGAAAAAATTCCCTCATTTTGGACCGACCTCAAAGCAACTTGTCTGCATCTGCATCAACAAACATCATGTCTCCAAAGTTAGAGCAAAAAGATGCAAGACCTGAAGGAAGAGGTGAGAAAACTACTACATTTAGAGGAATGATGTACCAGGTTCGGGTGTGATGCCATGTTTTGGAGTTGGTTTGATTGCTTCACTATTCTATGTCAGGATATTCGTTTATATTATGATAATCTTTTTTGTTTCTAGTTTTCATAGATTGTTTTGTTTTTTTGTGTAGCTGGTGCTGGGGAAATTAGGAAACAACCTCCTTATACACCAAAAAGTTCTGGACTTTTGTCGTTTAGTGGTCAGCCTACTTCAGTGGAACAAAAGTCGGGTCAGATTATTATCCCCAAAGATGAGGCAAGTGTGAGTTCGGGGACTAGCGATAGAATATCTGATGTTGCTGTTGAGCATGGACCATCTCAATCCGATGTATGTGCTGGTCGCGGTGATAAAAACAAAGATACTGGTGGTTTGAGATCACTTCCTTTCGCTGCTGTCAGAGGTCATCGCTGTCAAAAATGTAATGAAATGGGCCATTTGACACAGTTCTGCTCTGTTGACAAGATTAGGTTGTCTGCTCTGAAACCTTCTGCTCTTAAACCTTCTTGGGAGCAAAATGTAAGAGATACTAGTAACAAAACCAGCAAATGGAGACATGTTATTGAAGCAGCTCTGTTGAAAACACAATCTCAGAAAAGCCATGGGTTTCCTGCTCAACCTAGTAATTTGATTTTGCCCAATAATAGCTTAAGCCGTGAAAATTCTTTTAAAGATTTGAAATCAAATGTAGCTATTCATGACAGAAGTTTGTCTGCCTCAGAAGGGACTAAACCTGCAATTTGCAGTGATGTACCACAGCATGATGTATCAAAAATCGAGTTCACACCTTCTAGTGACATGATTTTTGGCGTCGGAGGATCAAAATCTAAATCTCTTGTGCAAAATACCTTTTCCGGACAAGCTTCAGCAATTCCGGAACTTGAACGTATTTGGCTGTATGTTGTTTCTCCTGCATTCTTTTGTGTGAAGAATGAAAGCTACTCATTTTTCATGATTTGTTGACTTGCAAGTTGTGGATGCAGAGGTTGTTTTCAGGTTCAAAGAAATGGACGGATTTCTGATAAATGTTATAATGTTCAAGCACATTTATCAACCCTTGCATCACCGAAAGTGAGTAATGTGGTGACCAAATTTCCTGACAAAGTTCAGCTGGAGGAAGTGTCTTGCATGTCTGCATGGCCTTTGCAATTTCGTACCCAGAGTCCCATGGAAGAGAATATTGCTCTTTTCTTCTTTGCTACAGATGGTGAAAGGTGGGTTTTTCGTGTAACTGTTGAAACTTACAAAATGATTGTTGATTTATCAATCTTGTATGCAGCTGTGAGAAGAGTTATAATAAGCTGTTGGAGAACATGCTTCAGAATGATTTGGCCCTCAAGGGGAGTCTGGATGGAGTTGAGCTTCTTATTTTCCCATCCAATAAGTTGCCAGAGAGCTGTCAGCGTAAGTAGTTTCTTGCGATCAAGCATGAAAGTGTTGCCGCGCAAGTTCTTAGCGAATTGAAATTGTTTTGAAGTCCTTTTGCGATCAAGCATGAAAGTGTTGTTGCGCAAGTTCTTAGCGAATTGAAATTGATTTAAAGTCCATTGACCGAAAATTTTATTTTATTTTATTTACATGTGTTGTTGCATAAGATTTTTCCTGTAGAATTGAACTTGATTTGAACTTTTGAAGTCCATTGACAGAATATTTTTCAATGTGGCAAGGTAAAATCACGAGACATTATAGTTATCATTCTGCTTTATGGTTTCCAATTGTGACATTTTGGTTGAGTTGCAGGTTGGAATAGATTATTCTTTCTATGGGGTGTATTTAGAGCCAGTAAGTCTGATATTCCGGTGCATTTAAATGGAGCACAAAAGAAATTCTGTGGAGACAGATTTGATGTACCGAACTTTGTTAGCGGCTCAACAAACTCTGTCGAGGCTTCCGGCCATCCTGCAGCCGAGGCTTGTGAACAAGGGAACATGGAATTTCTTGTCTGCAGCAAAGCTGTTACAAGTGAGAACAGATCTCAAAATAGAGATGCAAATGCTTATGAGCGAAACTCGCCACATCTGGATAGTCTACCATCTGGTGAGCAGCTTGGGAAGGATGGTGCCATCATTGAACAAGCACTAATTGTGGATGAAAGTAGTAAGCAGACCATATCTGATAACAAGCATGTAATTGAAGAGAGGAAGGATGGTGATATTTACCTGGTATTTTTTATTACACTCTCTGCTGCATGTTTTTATATTGATTTTAAAGTATTTTTGCGAACTGCTGAAAGTTCATGAATGATTGCTTAGTGTTTTTGATGACATGTTGTCTTCTACGACCGTTTTTCGAAAAGCCAAAGGATGATCGTTAGATGTTGATGTACATCCAAAAATGTATTCACGAAATACGTAGGGAACACCATGGATAGCCATATCCAAGGTTTTAAAAAATATGAGAAGCAATTGTCCATTGTTGAGGCGAGGTGTAAGCCTCGAGGAGGTCGAGACATTAGCCTCAATGTATAAAGGAAAATACGCATAAAACTACATATAAACACACACACACACACACACACACATATATATATATATATAATATCCCTAAGTTTAAATACACCCGAATTACAATACCATATTCATAAAAGATATATGTAATAAAATTATGTTCATTCTTGATGTTACGTTTGTTCATACTAACTAAATAATTCATTGTTACACATGGGGTTCTATATATGACTGTATGGCTGTATAGCTATGTGACTAATATATATTGATTGTATCATATATTTCTGTGATTGACATATATGGTTGTATCATATTATATGTCATTGATATGCCTTGGATTCGACCTATCTGTTCTATTGAACTTAGTTGACGAATCATCTTATTCACTCCCCGCCGTGCCATACCCTACATACACGAGGGTCTCGCTTAGAGTTTACGGTTTATTAATGGTTACCAATATTTTGAGTCGATGGGACAACATTCTGAGGATTTGGATGCATGGAAAACATTGAATTTGTAGAAGTAGCATCAAGTTGCTTCCACTAGAAGACTAATTTTACCCCATGTGTTAGCAAGAGAAGTTTTTTCTTTGCAGCACCACATTTTTAAAACAATAGCCATAACCACAAGACATCTTCCGAAGAGTTCCGCTAATGGTCTAAATAGGAACAAATTCCCAACATATGGGTCACCTGGGCAAAAGGTACCATCATATTTGTTAGAAAATATAATGCTGAAGTATATCGGAGAAATGAAGAATAAAACTTTAAGAACACCATGATTTAACATGGAACCCTACTCCCTGTTGGGAAAATAGAAGAACTTGTTTATTCCATCAGCCCTAGGCTCTGTTATATAGGAGAGTAGCCTATGGGTAAATTACATAAAGAGTACGGCAGAAACTGGAAATAACGAAAGAGTACATAAGTGAATAATATATGTTTACACTCCCCTCAAGATGGAGCATAGATATCAATCATGCTCAGCTTGGATGCACACTTCTGGAACGGGCCTCGTAGTAATGCCTTGGTAAAGATGTCTGCAGTTTGATTCTCTGAACTGACATGGGATGTAACAATGAATCCCTTCTGGATCATATCACGTATAAAGTGACAGTCAACTTCAATGTGCTTGGTTCGTTCATGGAATGCTGGATTGTTTGCAATGAATAAGGCCGCCTGATTATCACATTCTAAAGCCATAGGAAGTGGAACTTCTATATGTAAATCTGTAAGCACAACCTTTACCTACATCATTTCTGTGTTAACCTGGACCATAGCCATTTATTCAGATTCAACACTAGACCTTGCTACCACAGTTTGCTTCTTGCTCTTCCATGAGATTAGGGAAACTCCAACATATACATCAAACCTCGACGTAGACTTTCTGTCCTTGGGACACCCTGCATAATCTGCATCTGCACATGCTGAGATAGAGATCGCTTTGCCTTTCTTGAACAACAAACCCACACCTGGAGATGACTTGAGGTACCTGAGTATCATATGTATGGCATCCATATGAACCTGGCGTGGTTGCTCCACAAACTGGCTCACTCGACTCACTGCAAAGGCTATATCGGGCCTAGTGATAGTGACATACAGAAGTTTGCCCACCAGTTCTCTGTATCGCCTCCTGTCCACTTCCTCCGCATCATCATCATATAGCTTCATACTAGTGTCCATTGGTGTGGTAGCATGTCGGCAACCAAGCATTCCTGTTTCACTCAACATGTCAGTAACATACTTTCTCTGAGACATTACTAGCCCATACGGATTTCTGGCGAACTCCAACCCTAGAAAATATCTAAGAACACCGAGGTCTTTGGTAACAAATTCACGTCCCAGCATCTCTTTCGCCTCCTTTATTCCTTGTACATCATCACCTGTAATTAAGATGTCATCTATATAGACCATAATTGCATTAATGCCTCTGGAAGTCTTTTGTACAAACAAGGAATGATCATCATTAGAACGTTTGTATCCCTGTTTTTCAAAGAGATCTGAGAGCTTCTGAAACCACGCTCTGGGGCCCTGTTAAGGCCATAGATAGCCTTATGAAGTCTGCAAACCTTGGAACACTACCCCTCAACAGCAAACCCAGGTGGCTGTTGCATGTAGACTTCCTCTCGTAGATCACCGTATAAGAAGGCATTCTTCACATCTAACTGATAAAGCGGCCACTCACGAGTAACCGCAACTGACAGTAGAATCCGTAGAGTAGAATGGCGGGCCACTGGTGAAAATGTATCAAGATAGTCTACCCCGTATGTCTGTGTAAAGCCACGAGCAACAAGGCGAGCTGTCAATTCTGCCATCTGCATTCTGCTTGACTGTAAATACCCACTTGCAGCTCACGGGTGACACATCAGTAGGTATAGGAATCAGACTCCACGTTCCTCTGGACTGGAGTGCTGACATTTCTTCCTCCATTGCTCGACGCCACCTACTATCCTTCAGAGCGTCTTGGTAATTCCAGGGAATAGCTACAGCTGACAATGCGACTGCAAAGTTCCTAAAATATCCAGTTAGTCGATCAAATGATACAGAAGCTGCTAAAGGATATGACACACAACTCCTTTTCGATTTTCGTATAGCAATAGGAACATCTAAATCAGCTGTATCCTCGTCCGTCCTCTGTAACACATCCTGCTCAAAAACATCATCAGATCCATCAATAATAATATCTTCAGAACATACCTTAGGCGAGCTCGGTGATGAGCAATGACCATTAGCTGACGCAAGCCTGTGGGTGTAATGATATGGTAGTGGTAAAACAGGTATAGTAATGGGAGGTGCAGAAGATGCTAACGGTTCTGGTAGTGGTGATGGTGGTGACGGTGGTGGTGGTGGTGACATGTAAATGGCATCAGTATTAGCTGGAGGCATCAACTGATCACCTGGTGCTGAAAAGTACATAACGGATTAAAAAAATGTGACATCTGCACTAACAAGATACCACCTGCGCAATGGATCATAGCACTTGTACCCCTTCTGAGTTCTGGAGTATCCAACGAACACACACTTGACAGCCCTAGGAGAGAGCTTGTCAGTACCAGGAGACAACTGGTGTACAAAGGCAATCGAGCCAAAACACGAGGAGTGAGAGAAAATAGCTCTTTTCCAGGGAAGATAAGGGAGAATGGAATTTCTTCACCTAGAGCAGATGACGACATACGATTGATTAGGTAACATGCAGTAAGAACAACGTCACCCCAGTAAGAATGAGTAGCATGACTCTGTATAAGGAGTGACCTGGTGACATCAAGTAAGTGACGATGTTTCCTTTCCGCAATCCCATTCTGTTGGAAGGTATAGGCACAAGATGTCTGGTGGATAATCCCCTTTGATGAGAAATAACTGGCTAGGACATGAGTACACAATTCCAGCGCATTATCACTTCTCACAATTTTAATAGATGCTGAAAAAACATTACGATTCTCATTGAGAAAATTAATAATAATATTCCTTGCTTCAGATTTATTCTTTAACAAAAATACCCGTGACTCACAAGAGAAGTCATCCACAATAACTATATAAAACCTATGTCCCTGATGATCAGGAACACGACTCCGACCCCAGATATCAATGTGAAATAACTCAAACTTGGAGGTACTACTCCGATACGGACGACTGGGAAAAGTAGACCGATGATGCTTTCCCAACTGACATGCCTCACATTGGATAGATGCGTGGAAAAACCTGGGGTAACACACGACGCAACTTTTGAAGCGGTAGATGTCCAAAACGCAGATGCCATAGAAACGGGGAGACGGATCCAGTAGGTAGAGATGAGATTCCAACAAAAGTATTCTGACTGAGGCGATAGAGGCCTCCTTGCTCATAGCCACGCCTAATCACGTTGCCCGTAAGGATGCCTTGAAAAATAAGAGAAGATGGATCAAAAATTGCCCGACATTGTAAATCCTTTGTAATTTGGCTGATAGATAATAAATTCATTGAGAAATCAGGTGCGTGTAACACATTCTTAAGCTGCATAGATGGTGTCAGTCTAATCTCCCCCTGACCAGTAATCGGGGAATGTGTGCCATTGGCAATGACCACTATTCGACCTGGAGGGATCTGTCTGTACCCTGTAAGTGGACTTTGATCGCCACATAGATGATGTGTGGCGCCAGAGTCCATAATCCATGTTAAAGTATCTGATCCACTCCTAGTAAATGCATGTGTGCTACCTGATGCACTGGTAGAAGAAGAGGCGGATGCAACGACGTCAGACTGGCTCTCAGTAGTGTGTCCCGAGCCGGATGGAGGAATAATTCCCCTTAGACGGACAACAAGATCATCAAAGCGCTGATCCAAAGAGGCAGCAGACGGAGGCTCTATCTGCTCGGCGACTCGTGCAGATGCAGGAAATCCATGCTTAGAGTAGCATGTGTCTTCAATATGTCCGATGCGATGGCAATAGATACATGTTGGCCGAACATGACCTCCTCTACCACGAGAGCCACGACCACAGGTATGATGGTGACCTCCACGACCTCTGTTGGCAGCCATGGCTAAAGCAATCTGATTCATAGTCGTAGAGGGAACAGTGATCCGGCTTAACCTGTGAAATGCTTCCTCCATAGGAGGGATAGTAGAATCTACCAAGATCTGTGACCTCGCTGCCTCATACTTAAGATCAAGGACAGCTAGAAAAACTCCTACCATAGTAGCATTCCGGTAGGTCTTCTGTTGCTCTGGTGTGGTTGTCAGGGGCATGAAGCTATACAGCTTCTCAAACATCCCTCATAGAGATGTATACAGTGAGTGTGGAGGACGTCCATTCTGCTTGATAGTAAACATGTCATGCTGGAGATGCAGAATCTTTGTCTCATTCTTCGCTTGAGAATATGTAGCGGCTAGAATATCTCATATATCTTTGGCTGTGGGCTGATGGAGAATATCATTGGCAATCTCGATTGCCAGAGTTCCAGATAGCCATACTTTAGCATATGCATCATCTGCCTCCCGTGAGGCATTGACTCCAGTCTTCTCAGCAGGCTTTTCTTCAGTTAGAATGCGATTCTTACCGGTTGACTTCATCATACTCGTGAACTGCATAGCCCGCAGTTCATAGTTCGAACCATCCATCTTCACAATCGACGCTGGACCTCGAAAAACACCTATGGATGGGATATCTGCCTTGCTTGTAGACATACTTGTAACCAAAGATTGGAGTAGTAGACTGAGGATAAGATCGTCTACACGGACATAGACGGGTTTAGTTGCAGGTGTAGACTTCAAGCAACCAAACCCATTCCTTTGGGGTTGTGCGTGCTAGACACAAAATTGCGCAGGGCTGATTCACGACTTAGGGACGCACATCGGATAGCACGTGATAAGGAGCGCAGGAAGCACGTGAGAGATCACGCGAGCGGGCGCTGGCGTTGCCGCGAGATCATGCGATAGAGCGCACATGCATGCGCACTGGAGATGCGCGAGGTAGCGCGCATGCGTGCGCACTGGAGAGCGCTAGGGCGCAATCGTGCGTACTGGCGATGTGCGCCTGATGGACTGGAGGGGTGCACGAGGTGCGCTGGAGATGTGCACCTGGGCGCATATGGTGCGCGCAAGGGGCGACGCTCAGCGCAGGCGAGGCGCACAGAGGCGCACGGCCAGCGACGCGGGTGGGAGCCGGTGGCGCGCAGAGAGAGAGAGAGAGGCATGCAAGTGGGGCTAGGGTTAGGGTTAGGGTTTCAAGAACTCCGGTCTAGGACCGTCGCTCTGATACCATGTTGGGAAAATAGAAGAACTTGTTTATTCCATCAGCCCTAGGCTCTCTTATATAGGAGAGTAGCCTATGGGTAAATTACATAAAGAGTACGACAGAAACTAGAAATAACGAAAGAGTACATAAGTGAGTAATATATGTTTACACTTCCTAAGGGCTTTGTTTGGTTGCTGGGTTGGAGTGGATTGGGGTAACCTGATTGGAATAGTAGTTGTTTGGGATGGTTATGAGCGTTGGAGAGGGTTGGAATAAAGAATGTGATGTGATGTCAAAAAAATGTGATATAATATTAAGAACTTTGTATTATAACATAATTCCTATACATTCTAATTATTTGTTTTTTAGTACAATTCTTTCATGTCAAAGTTGAATAACTGGTTGGATATTATAGCTTGGGTATCTTCCTATGTGACATATAAATCTCAATGTAAAAATTGTCCAATGCTTTTCTCAAATTCTAATAAAAAATATGTGACCGTTCTCTTCTCATATATATTGTATATTATATTTGATACCTTCAATAATTTGATATTCAAATCTATTTTTTTACAAGGGTCTTCAATTGCTAGTTTGATTGGGAATTTACGCAAGGTTTTTGCATAACGATCCTCGGTTACATATTTCTTTTTGGTGAGAAACACTAAAAGGGAAAATGTCATAGTAAAGTAGCTTAAGTTTTCGAGGTGGAAGAAGAAAAGAATGATGAAAATGACTCGCGCTCGCTTCACCGCCTTAGGGCGGCCTCGGTCCTCCGAGACGTAAGGCACCATCATATCTTTGCCTCCACAAACACCCATATCACTGCAGAAGGGTGAGCATGTTCTACCTTCTTTGGCAGATTATTCTCACTCCAACTCTACTGCCTAACCTAAACCAAATTGAGCTTAAGGAAGTGGAATCTAGTCGAGGTAGGTCAACTCCATCCCAAACTTGTCTTGAAGATGGGGAGCAAACAAAGTTTGAAAAAAAAGGAAATGGGGAATGAGGCAATTTTCTTGGAATCAAGGTGAGGCTAGCCCTAAGGCGGTCGAGGCGTAAGGCACATATTTTCCAAAAAAAATGCAATATAACAAAACAATGATATATAATTCTAAGAAATGTAACCAATTCCGGTACATTATAATCATTCATTTTTAGTATAATTATTTAATGTCAAAGCAGAATAATGGGTGGATAGTATAGCTTGGGGATCTTCTTATATAACATCTAATGTGAAAAATGTCCAACGCTCTCTCAAATTCTTATAAAAACGTATATGGGTCAATGTTGTGATTGATTAGAATCCTTAAAGTTTAATGTTTTGGTTGACATGTATGATCAGCAGTTATCTCTTCTCATATATATTGTGTATTATATTTGATGGTAATAATTTGATATTCATACCTAATTTTCACAAGGGTCGTTATTTGTTAGTTCATTGGAATTTACACAGTTTTTGTATAAAGATCCACAGTTACAGATTTCTTTTTGGTGAAAAACACTAAAAAGAAAAATGTAATGGTGAAATAGGTTAAGTTGTTGAGATGGATGAAACTGCCTCGTGTTTGCCTAATCGCCTTTGGACTGCCTTGTTCCTCCGAGACTTAAGGCATCGTCATATCTTTGCCTCCACAAAGCCCATCACTGCAGAAGGGGTGAGCACGTTCTACCTTCTTTGGCAGACTGTAGTGTTCCTGACCCAACTTTACTGCCTGACCTAAATCAAAATGAGCTTAAGGAAGTGGTATCTAGCTGCGGTAGGTCAACTCCATCCCAAACTTGTCTTGAAAATGGGGAGCAAACATGGTTTGAGAAAAATGACAAGGGGAACAAGACAATTTCCCTGAATCGAGGTCAGGCGTAGCCTTGAGGCAGTTGAGGCACGAGTCTCATTTTTTTTCAAAAAAAGTTTGCAATTTCACCAAAAAATGTAATATAATATTAAGAAGTTTATATTGCAACACAATTCCTATACATTATAATCAATTGATTTTTAGTGTAATTCTTTAGTTTCAAAATTGAATATTGGGTTGGATATTATAGCTTTGAGATCTTGTTGCATGACATTTAAATCTCTAATGTGAAAAATGTCCAAAGTTTTTCTCAAACTCTTATAAAAATGTGTATGGCCAATGTTGTGGTTGATTGGGATCCTAAAAGTTTATTTGTCAACCGTTATCCCTTATCATATATATTGTATATTATATTTGATACCTACAAGAAGCTAATAATTTGATATCCAAATCTATTTTTTTGCAAGTATATTCATTTGTTAGTTCGATTGGGAATTTACGCAAAGTTTTTGCATAAATATTCACAGTTACAACTTTCTTTTTTCGAAAGAACAGTTACAGCTTTCTTTTTGGTGAGAAACACTAAAAGGGAAGACGTAATTGTAAAGTGGCTCAAATTTTAGTGCTTTTTAGTGCTTTTCTAGTAGACTTTAGTGGCATTGTTATCGTAGATGGTTGTTCAGAGGCCTAGTGGGTCTACCATGGTTGATGTTGAAGACACCATCTATGACCGTGTGTTGGTGGATCTGCCTGTGTTGATAGATATATCGGAGTACAACAACAACAACAACAAAGCCTTTTCCCACAATTAAGTAAGGTCGGCTACATGGATTCTTCGCCTCCATTCAGATCTATCTTGGGTCAATCTCGGACTTATATCCAAAAAACTAAGATCCATTCGTATAGTCTCTTTCCAACACTTCTTGGGCCGTCCTCGCCCTCTCTTAGCCGGCTCACCATCCCACCACTCGCATATCCTAACCGGTTCATCAATTGACCTTCTTTGCAAATGACCAAAACATCTTAAGCGGTTTTCTCGCATCTTATCCTCGATCGGAGCTACACCAACTTTCTTTCTGATTGCATCATTCCGAATCCGATCTTTACGTGTATGTCCACACATCCATCTTAGCATTTTCATTTCTGCTACAACCATTCTCTGCACATGTTTATGGTTCACAGGCCAACATTCAGAACTATAAAGTATAGCAGGTCACACGGCTGCTTTGTAAAACTTTCCTTTAATTTTTAAAGGAATTTTCTTATCATAGAGAACAACGGAGGCTCCTCTCCACTTTAGCCAGCCTACATTTATTCTATTAGTAACATCTCCATCAATTTCCCCATCATGTTGCAAAATAGATCCCAGATATCTAAAAGAATCTCTCTTCTGAATGTTATCGTCACCAATCTTCACCTCGATTCCTTCACCATTGCTTCCATCAAAGGTGCATTCCATATATTCCGTCTTAGCCCTACTTATACGAAAACCTTTAGTCTCCAATTCATGTCTCCAAACCTCAAGCTTCTCATTTACTCCATCAACACAATATCATCAGCAAACACAATATCTATTATGATATATCTATATCATAATAGATATATCGGAGTATGTCAACAAAATCGCACACTCTTGCCTGATCGGTTTTTGTATTTGTTTGATTTTGTAGAGACCTTTCGGCACTTAGGATGGCCACCTAGTCTAGACTGTTATTCGATTTCAAACCCTCATTGTAATCTGACGGTGACATGTATTTTGGCTCTTCAAGCTCGAGAAGATGTGGTTGCACGTGGCGATTGCACATGTTAAAGTGCGAAAGATTTGAGGAACTGTCTTTGAATAAAGGAGGGACCCACTGCAAAAAAAACTAGGTTGAGCCCATGCCGAAACAAGGCTCCTATAATGACCCATAACATATTCTTTCTTCCAGTAATTTTAATGAATGTTGTCTCTCACTTCTTCCTCTTATATAGAATAGAGGCATCCGAACCAGGAGAATGTGAAGTAAAAAAGACTGGGAGATCTTGAGTTCAAACTTATTTGGAGAATCGACAATTGCCATTATGGTCTAACCACGGTCAAAGGCAATGTTTTTGAATACATGAGGTGTAAGCAAGATATCAATCTCTTGAATGAAGTCTGTTTAGCATTATAAGAGGCCCCTGAGAGAGGGGAAGTTTTAAGTTAGAATGTGGTACTACCTGAGATCTTGAGTTCATTTTTTTTTGAAAAATGATGGGATAGGCCTCATTCAGAAATCCGTCCAAGAGTTCAATTTAGTTGACGGATAAACGTTTGTTATTAAGGCGAACCGAGGTCAGAGGTAAGATTTTTAAAAATGTGTGGTGTACAAGGTGCTTTTTTGAAACTAAGATGAGGTGTAAATCCCAAGCGATCAAGATGCAATCCTCCCTTTTTAGTTAAAGTTGAAACTTGATTAGACATGCACAATATTTAATAAATGCTAGAAGTAAGGAAACTTGTGGAAAAGATTTTTTAATAGAACCCACTTCAATGGTTCAGTGGTAATGCATTGTGCCTCCCACCCAAAAGTCCAGTGTTCAAATTCATCCTTGTGAGGGTTGCATTAGGTATCTGATAACCAAAGTAAAAATGGTCGGATCTTTCAACATAGATTTGAGCAAGAATCCATGCAGCTGACTCTAATTAAAATGGGAGAAGGGTTCACTATTTTTTATGATTCAACAACTAAATAAATACTAACATATCAATCTTAAGTTCAACTTTAGCTTATCATATTTGAAATTTCAAATGCAATAGGCTAATCTGATCACTTTTATAATTCAAGATATATTGCCTTGCCAAAGAAAGCTAAAATGCACATTTTTTGAAGAAAAAGAGGGTACGATATCGAGAAGATGTCTACCCAAGAAATTCTATATATTCACAGTAAGTATAAATGAATTACATAGCCCAAAAGGACTTTAAGTTATTGGTATGCTCAGTTACATTTTCCATGTACACTCTTTCGCCTCAGAAAATGCATCAATTTCGAGCAATCCACAAGGACCACCCAAACTTTGGTAGGGCTAATCCCACGGTCAAAAGCGCCAAGAGGCCCCAAAAATCATCCCAGTCCCCCCGACATCCTCTCCATATGTCTTGGGACTCATACCTCCGTAGCAACATGGCATCCAAAGAATAAATGCTTTACGCTCCCCTCCTTTGCTGAACATGCTTACATGTGCCAACACATCGAGGAAAGAAGCACGATCTTCTCTCACCTGTCAGTAGGTTGTCCCTCCTCATCCACCAAATAAAAAATAGAAACCTCGATGGTACCTTCCAACTCCTGAAGTCAGTGAACTGATTAGAGGCATGTCTCGGGTCGAAAATCTCTGTTCGATAAAAAACACCTTAGGCCTTCCGTACAGTGAATTGTCCCTCAGACCATGACTAATGGTCAACAATGCCATTCAGCCCGCTGATGAATCTGTGATTCATTGACTTAATATCAAAATCTTGCCTAAATTCTTAAGTAGAAACACCAGTAAATTCTCATAAAACTATAAAATAATAAAAATAGTACTTACAAGATAAATGCACTAATTGTATATTATCTTGTAAATTTGTCTATAAAATAATTTTGAATAAAAAATGCAAAAACAAAGCTAAAAATTTGTATATATATCATCTGTATATAGCTCAAACTCCTCTCATTTATAAAAATTTCATGCTAACTCCTATCAACCTAATTCTTCTTCTAATTTGTATGTAAATATGTTTATAAAAATAAAAAAATATAAAATAAATTCACTTTCAATACATACTCTTATATCTTGAACCGAAAAAGTCGTAAAGTCCAACTTCTTGGTAGAATTCCTGCTCCATATGAAATCGAAATTGACCGAACTCACTTTCAAATATAAAGCTAGAAAATTATCTATTCAATGAAAGTGGTTTCATTGAAAATTAGAGCTTGTTTGCAAAATGTTGGTTTTGGGACCTAACTGTACTTTGTAAATAGTTACTAACTTTGATATGTGATTTTGTATACATATTTAATTCTTTTTATTTATGTCTTTTTCATTTATTTTATTTGTTTTATGCTTTAATAGAATCCAAAATTAATGTATAATCAAGGAAATGAGGCATCATGACCTTCTATATATTTATGTACATATTTCTCATATTTTCTTTTACCTTTTCTTAATTATTAAAAATCTAAAATTTTGATTAGTATTTTATTTTATATCTTTTATTCTATTTTAATTTATTTTGTATATAGTTTTTTATTAAAAGTTCAAAAAAAAATACAAACTGTGAAAAAATCGATGTTTTATACCTATAAAATACATTAAAAATTGCTATCTCGAATTATGAGCCGAATCAGTAGGGAATGCAATTTCTTACAACCTTTTTTTTACGTTTTTTGAGATTCAACTCGTAACATGGTTTTCTAAATCTTTGATTTTTAAGCAATGGACGAACAATGATGTGGCACGTGTCACCCCCATCCCTCCTTCAACCTGTAGCCACTTGCTGGAGAGGTGGACAATGTGGGTATCGATCCGACTTCATGCAATTCTCATGATCTCTATGCTTCATGAAAAAATAAATTTTCACTGTCAACTCGAAGATCAAAATCCTTTTATCTCAGAAAATTATTTTCATGATATAAAGAATTGTGTGAGAGGAGATTTTGGACTTTCAAGTTGGCCCTCTAGGTCGTGAAGAGCATGGATCTCTAGCAGGCCCACATAACAAACAAGACAATCCAATCAGTATCGAGAAGAGGATTTCCGCCAAGTATTCTTCTGGTTCACCGCATCCATAACCTCTATCTCTAGCTCTCCAATAAACTCAACAAATGATGGGGACCCGAGATCCATACCACCCTTGCCACGTGGTCGATTAGTCGAAAGTATACTTACATTGAAATCGCCACCAACAAGCCACACGACTCAGGAAATCTTGCTCGTACGAGTCGCTATTCATCCCACATCACAAGACAATGCGCCCGTACGACCAGACGTTGTCGTCAGTAGGAGCAAGAAATCGTTTGACTTGCTTTGCAACAAAATAGACAAAACCCAAGTATCACTAACTGAATCCGCAAGCTCGAACAGACTCTGCTCCAACCATTGAACTGACCACCCAAATCACCATCTGTTTGCACCGTTTTTGTAATCAGAGAAACATGATCTAGCCAAGTCACACCATCTATGGGAATTCCAAGTCTGCATCTTCGTCTCCTGCAAATAGACTACATTTGCCTTGCTTGCACTCCCCTCAGCAGAGTAATCACCACTGTCCTCTTGTCCGCTTGCCTATGGCCTCGGACATTCCAAGAAACAATCTTCATTTGGCTACAACGAGGACTGCTCCCGCCATAATCACCCCTATGCAACACACGTTCCTTCTCACTTCTCAGGACTCTAGACAAAACAGATCCCAATGTGTAGCCACCAACAATAGGGGTTGGGCCACCACCACATGCACCTCATCATCTACAATCTTAATCAACAAAGCAGTCATCAAATGTGGCCAAGATCCTGGAGTTCTTCGCTTGCGATGACGGGTAAAAACCTTCAACCGATCTGCCTTGTAGATGCCAAGTGTAAGCGGCAACGGTCCTTAACATCGAGAGCCCGCTTCCTCTATACTTTCAAGCGAGGAGTCACAACATGGTAACTCACAATGTGAGGCACGACAAAAGCTAGTGAATCAGAAGGCCCTGTCGGATTCAAAACAAAAGACGTCAAACTGCCAATTGGGTCAGATCCCCAAAGAAAGCCTAAGTCCACATGCAATGCACGCAATGGGCAGTTCGTCCCAAACAACAGGTCGTTCACTGAATCTGAGGACACATCCATCGACTCTAAGGAGTCATCCTTCACCTGAAGTTCAGGAAAAATACCAGGCTCTTCAACAGATCCAAACATTCTGCCAACAAGTGAAAAGATGTCCGACCCACCATATGCACGCCGCTTCAAAAACTTGACCAACCACATATTCCTTAACCTGAATCACTGCATCAATGTTGCCGCCTGGACGAAGACCATTTGAGATAACCTCAACCATCTTAGCAGACCTTGTCAAAGCCTTTTGAAAGCAGTGGAGGTGCCACGAAGTGAATGGCATACCAGAGACACGGAAAAACCTGTTGGCCAAGCTGGGTAACTCCTTTTCTCTGAAATGAGGTCGTCTCCACACAATTCCGGAGACCTCCAAGTCAAACACCAAAAAAAATCCTCGCTTGTGACGTTGAGAGCCTGCATACACAGACAATCGCTGGATCGATAGAAATAATATCTTCTGAAAATGGTCCCCGCAATCCCATCCAAAAGGTCCCCACAATCAATTGGTGCAATAATGCAAGAAGACTTTTGATATGCCGATGCGCAATAGGGTCCTGCTCATGCAACTGTGACTCCTATGCAAATATCGAATTCTGAAAGGACCCCAAAGTAGCATGCGACACATTCGAATGCTGACCGGAGGGTCCCTCAGACCTCGAGGCCTCTACTCCTTGCGTACCATGCAATCACGATGTCGTTGGCCCCAAGCCCGACACCAGAAGCAATGAAAATTTAACCGAAGTTTCTGAGCCTCCCGTCGAGACCTATGGCTATGCACCACCTCCCAACCCTTCTTTTCCCTAGCAAAAAGCTCGTAAGGATACTGGGGTCGAGACCCGACGGTCCCAAATGAGAATTCTATCCTGGAACGTTCGTTGGCTTGGGGACCCGAGCAAGCGAAGGATACTGGGGTTGAGATTCGTGGAGTGGGGCTGCGATGTCATTATGCTATAAGAAACGAAGCTTCAGGCTGTCACGAACGACCTGTGGAGGTCTTTTGGTGCGGAGGGCATCGATCAATTTAGAGCGGTGGATGCGGTGGGCTCTTCTGGGGGAATGCTGGTGGCGTGGAGATCTTCGGCTCTGGCTTTCCACTCCGTTCTTCGTGGGAGACACGTACTGACGGTCGTACTGGTATGTACGGATTCCTCTTTACCGTTGGCTGTCTCTTGTGTATATGGGCCCTGTTGTAATGTGTTGCGCGGCGAGGTTTGGGAGGATCTTATCGATGCGGGCATGACGGTTACGGATGTCCCTTGGCTCATTGGGGGGATTTCAATGTGACCTTACGGACTTCCGACAGGCTTGGGTGCAGGGGGACAGGACCCATGTTCGGTCGATTTTGCTGATACCATTGATTCCTTGGGTCTTGAGGTTATGGATGTGGAGGACATCGCCTACACGTGGAGAAGCTCCAACTCGCGCTCGCGTATCGATCGTTTTTTAGCTTCGCCCGAGCTGCTGGAGTCCTTCGCAAGCCCACGAACGTTCCAGGATATAATTCTCATTTGGGACCGTTGGGTCTCCCCTGAATGTGGAGGCTAAGGCCCCGTTTGTTTGATTGGAAAGGAATTGCAATGGAATGGAATCAAGACAAGAATGGAATTAACAATGGAATGGAAAGGAAAAAGTTTTTCCATTCCGTTGTTTGGATCATATTAGGAATTGAAAATTTTATTATAAGACATGTTCCTTTCTTATATTTGGAAAAGGAAAAGAATAGAAAGAAAATAACATTCTTTTTCGTTCAGTAGAAAAAATAATTGTTATTCTCAAATTTATTTTTTCATATAATCGATATATTTCATATAAAGAATCAACAGTCAAATTTAAATAGAAAGTAATTTGATTTTTTTCATACAACTGATATATTTGATATATCCATATCCGTATCCGCTACAATATTTTATTACCATATCTATATCCATATTATAAAGAAATAAAAAATGCTACGAGTATCTGTATTTGGAAAAAAAATAAAAACTCACTAAAATATAACTCGTTTCCATATCCTAAAAAATTAAATATGGTATTTGTATCAATATTTATAACTGCAAAAATAAAAATAAAAATAAAACCCATTTCCATGTCCATATCCGCTTCCGTAAAAAAAACACCATCCATGTCCATATATGTATCCGTAGAAAAATTAAAATCCATATCCATATCCATATATATATATCTGCTAAAATATAATCAGTATCCACATCTTAGAAAAAAATTGAACATTGCATCTGTTTCCATATCCATAGAAAAAATCATATATCCATGTCCATATCCATATCTGGAAAAAAAACAAAAAAACACATATCCGTATAAACTAATCATATTTGATATATTTTTTTTAATAGATATATTTAATATATATGTATTCGTATCCGCTGGAATATCTTGTAACCTTATTTGTATCCATATCCAAAAAAATAAACTATATCTATACATGTATCCGCAAAAAATATCACATATCCATGTCAGTATCCATATATGCATATATTTGTAACTTATCCAACCTTTTGCATCCATATGTTTGTATCCATGTCAGTATCCGTATATCCATGTTAAAAAAAACTATATCCATGTCAGTGTCCAAAAAATATCCAAAAAAAGAAAAACACATATCCATGTCGATAACCATATATTTGTAACAATAATATATTAACTAAAAAATATTGAAGAAGAACGCATTCATTAGCATTGGTAAGGAATGGAATCCTAATTCCTAGGGGGGTACCAAGGAATGGCAATTCCCATGAATGAGGGAATCGAGTTTCCGTTGTAATTGTTATTCCTACATAAAGTTAATCTAACAAACAAAGGATTGTAATCGAGAGAGGAATAATGATTCCATTCCTTCCTCTATTCCTGCATAACAAACGAGGCCTAATGGCATGGCCGTGGCTCTGGAAATCTACAGTGAACTATCCGGGTTGTTCAAGAATGCTGATAAGTTGAAGGTCGTCCCTATCGGTTTTTCTGAGGACGAGGCCGCTGCTTGTGCGCAAATGTTAGGATCGGGATGCAGCTCTTTGTCGTTGGACTATCTGGGGATCCCCTTGGCTGTGGGCAGACCGAGGACGAGAGATTGGCTCGGAGTCGTGGAGAAGGTTGAGGCGAGGTTGGCGGGGTGGAAGTCGGTTGTTTTATCGAGGGGGGGGGGGCGATTGGTCCTCCTCAAGGCGGTCCTTGCCTCCATCCCGATTTATTTCCCGTCGAACCACCGTATTCCAAAGGGAATCCGTGACCAGCTGGAGAAGCAGATGCGTGGTTTCTTATGGGGCAATCAGAGGGAGGTCTCGAGGGGCATTCACCTTGTTAGGTGGGAGGATATTACGCTCAATAAGAATCAGGGAGGGCTGGGGGTGAAGTGTCTAGAGCAAATAAACGAGGCTTTGCTTCTTAAGTGGGCAAGCAGAATTTGGGGGCCTACGGAGGATCTATGTTGTACCGTGCTGCGCAAAATCTACGGTGTTGGGGGGGGCACCGCCAAGGCCAGGTGCTCACATGGACTCTTCCACTCTGTTCTGAAGGGGGCTGGTGGAGGTTTTCTCCAAGAATCTTGCTTTGTTCAGGCCGATCCTTGGTGGGGGCCAATCCTTTGCTTTTTGGTCGAACGATTGGACGGGAGGGGGCCCCTTTCTTTGCGGTTCCCGCGATTGTATGCTCTCGCTGCAGACAGGTATGTGAGGGTGGCGGCTTGCTAGTCGGATGGCAATTGGTGCCCGGCTTTCTCGTCATATTTCTCTGACCAGAGACTGGAGGACTTCTTGGCCCTGCTAGATGCTATCTGGGAGGTGGGGCGCCCAACGGAGGGAAGAGACCACTGGGGTTGGCGTGCGGGTCCTTTCACGGTTAAGAAAGCTTTTGGGGCGATCTGCAGGCCACCGCCATCCCACTCGGAGGTTATGATTCGCGATTGTGCGTTTCTTTGGGCTCTCAAACTGTCGGAGCGAATTGGTTTCTTCTTATGGTTGTTTCGGAGACAAAGGCTGTTGACGAGGGATCGGTGTGCTAGGCTTCTGGGGTCTACCTCGGATAGGTGCCTTCTTTGCGAGGACGCGATTGAGTCCGTCGAACATATTTTCTTCAGATGTCCCAAGGTGATTCAGGTTTGGCAGGGGACCGAGCTGTCTTGGTGTTGCGTTGAAGATCTCGAGGCATTTTGCAACTCGCTGGTGGCGAATAGGAGCAGATCTAGGAGGAAGATGATTTATCCTCTAGCCGTCCTGTGGGCTGTTTGGCTGGAAAGGAACGCTTTACTTTTCTCGGAGCAACGCTTTTATAAGGAAAACGTAGGGATTCATGCCACGAGATTAGTGGAGGAGTGGGTTTTGTAATTTGTCTCTCCTTTTGTCGTCGCCTCTGTTTTTGTCTAACTCTTCTGTTTTCCTTTATTAAATAAAAGATGGGGCGAACACCGAAGCGTGTCTCCCCCTATTTCAGGCTTTCAAAAAAAAGCTCGTAAGGCTTTTCAGTTGCAACCACATCGCGTGTGACAGACACCACACCTCTCAAAACGAGCCCAGAACATGCCAAAAAAGCTTCTCTCGAGGAGCCCGACCCCCTGAAAAGGCCAAACCCTCCACATGCCTCTGAAGAGGCCTTTAGCGATTCCGTCAGCACCCTCAATAGGACCACAAAGGCCCCAGAAGTAGTAGTAACATCTGGCAGAGCTCCTCTACGCATCAACGGAGCCATACCTTTTATTGCCAGAGCTCCAACAATTGTAGGCGGGGACCTTGTTATAGAAGATCGCTATACAGACTAGGCGGAGCCCTAAGATGCGTTGAGGCAGCACACATCGATCCTCTTGCACCACCACTCATGAAAACAACAGGGGCAAGCCCCAACGACTCCCTATGGTGCTCCTCCCCGCACTATGGAGGATCAACATCGCAAAGGAGGAGCCCCAAGACCTTAAGCGCCCCTTTCTACCCTCTCCCCAACTCCCTCAACTCTTATACGGTGCCCTAATAGTCTTGTGAAACCCTAGGGTGCTACCACTCGCCTCTCCTATGACTCTCAAGAGCCATCTTCTATTATTTGGACAATGTAGCAAAAATGTATGTTAAACTAGAAAAAAACTAAACATACTAAACTTACCACGCAAACGTTATGAGTTTGTTTAGGCTTTATGGTTTCGATTCTAGTAATTTTTATTGATCATATATGCTATATTTATAGGATATGTAAGGTGGCAGCTTCAACCTTGACACATGCCTCAAAACCTCAACACCTCAAGATCTCGTCGCCACTGCCAAAACACATGCCTGATCGATGTTGCTTGAGGCTATGGTTTTGAGATATTTTTTTTTAAATAGTGGTCAAAAGAACTCAAGGTGATGAAGGAGGAGATTTGGAGGTGGAGAAAATGGAGGTTCAAGTGAAGAAATTTATTTTTTAAGAGGGGGATGCTAAGGTGGAAATTTTAGTTGACGGTGTTGTAGTGGGCAATGGAAAGTATGTGGGGAGTTAGGTGGCCCCTAATGGATCATTTTGTGAGCTTTACTACTTGGTGAACACAAAGGCTGGACATTTTTGTGCATAGTTTATGGAGAAGGCTTTGGCCGAGTGCCTAAAGGAGGACGGTTCCCTTTAGCCTAGTAGATTTTTGGTATTCTTTAAAGGTTTGGGAGTTGCTTGGAAGGGATTTGTTGACAATTGAGGGAAAGATTCATGAGGATAATGCTTGTTTCCGTTGAGAGTTTTTATGTTACTTTTTCTTTGTATGTTTATTTCCATGTCTTTATTATGTAACATATGGGAGCTATTATGTCATCTCTGGAATTGAAGAACCTATGAGCGAGAGGTCAGAGATTTTCGGAGGCTTTGTGAACTCATTTTTATATCTCAGATGCAAATCATTTTGTGCATCCATAAATACTCATGGGACTCGAAAATGTCCCTCCATTTCTTCCTCCTGCAATCGCATTCTTTTCAGAAGTTCTTGGCATACTACTAAATAGGGTTTGGCCTTGATTGGACCAATTATATATTTCTGTAAGGTTGAAAGTCTTTAGGGGAATTGGTTGCATGTAAGTATCAAAGTAGGGCTTAGATATTTACCCATTAAGGTTTCTCTTTTCCATATCATGAGAGCTCTTGTGCACTATGAAATAGAACTTTTTCCTTCCCTCAACATGGTATGAAAGCGACGGTCCTAGACCAGGACCTTGTACCCTAGTTCCTACCCCATCGACCAACCCTACACGCATCATCGATCTCCCTCCATTGTCACAATCCTCATGGGCCTTCTGCCTGGGCACCTTGCCACTCATGCGACATCCAAGCCACAATGCATGGGCCCATGCATCACCCTGGCCCTCACGTCGCGACCTCTGAGGGCTCCGCCTCCCTCCGAGTGACCTCTGACCACCGGCCCAACAGCTTCCCAACAATCCTGTCACCACCCAAGCGACTGCCCAGTTACCGCCCAACAGCCCTACCCAACCATTGCTCAACACCCATCGACCACCGTGAGGGCCCCTTGTTCGCCCTATTGCCTCTATTTCTCTTCGATATAGGGTTTCGCGAGCCCTATTTGGTCTGAAAAGGGAGAAATCAGATAGTTGTAGTCTCCATTAAGCCCTAGCATGGATGAATCTTGCTTAGGGATGGTTGTGGTATGAGTCTACACTGATAATCGCTTCCTTAATATCTGTGTGTATACTTTATTATCTATCTATGTTTCTTGTCGTTTACCAATCTAGCAATATGTCAGAAAACATGGTCGATATTCCATCTACGGGTGCGTTTAAAGGTATGCCACCTATTGTTAAGATGAATGGCACAAACTACGAGTTACGGGCGATGCAGTTTATTAATCTCTTGCAGAGCCATGGAAAGAAGCATATTCTGACGTAGGAAGAGTTGACAGACAAGATTGGGACCAATGCCTCATGGGAGGCAGTTGATGCTTCTGCGAAAGTATGTCTATATGATATTGTTTCTGTGGAAATAACCAATGACATCTTGAGTCAGCCCACAATGAAGGCAATGTAGGACATCCTCGCTGCTACGTACTCTCAAGCGAGGAATGATTCAAAGATCTTGCAACTCCAGCTTGATATTTTTACAACCAAACATGATGATTCCTCTCCATGCCCTGTCACATCCCTTCAAGACGTGTTTGAGAAACTCCTTAGCTACATACCTCTGACGGCTTCACTAAAACAGCAGAAGGCCTATCGGGATTCTGTTATTACTGGGGTCTTTCTGGTATCACTTAACCTCAAGTATGATTCAATACGCTCTTTGCTACTCATATTTGCTACTAAACCGTATATGGAGTGGGCATATCGTAGGCTGAGCATGCTCAACATCCCCTCTGCTACTTCTTCTCAAACGTCATTGATTATGGCTGCTTCACGTGGTAGAGGTGGTCTACCTCAATTTATAGGGCATGGCACATACAGTAGATGAGGTTCGCGACCACGTCAACCATGTACGTGTTGTCACCAATTAGGTATTTCGGAGGACACATGGCACATGCTATTCCAAGCATGGATTTCCACTCTCAGCCCGTGCTGCGGAACAAGTCTAGTCTGCTCCTGTATCTACCGGTCACTGCTTTGATGATTTTGTTGGCCGGTTGAGGGAGATCATGCCCCTTGTCGTTGGATCATCGAGTGTTTCTGATGGTCCTTCAGGTGTTGTTGCCTTCATACCCTTCAGAAATGATCCTGGACTTTGGAGCTTCTCATCATTTCTGTGAAGATCCCTCACAGTTCAACTCTTATAGCCATCTGCAGCCTGGTAGATCAGTGGTGATTGCGGATGTGACACATTCTCCCATTACCAAATGAGGGGATGTCCTTCTGACTCCCTCAATGCCCCTACAAAATGTTCTTCATGCATCTGAATTCTCCCTGAACTTATTGTCTATCAGTCATATTATAAAGGAATTACATTGTCGTGCCATATTCGACCATGCTTTCCTTATTTTTCATGATATATTTACGAGCGGTTTGATTGGATGTGGGAGGACTTTATAAAGGCCTTTTCCTATACAGTTACTGTGTGAAAATCGTGCATCTCTTTATTGCAAATGAACCAGCTTTTCACGAGGGAACAAAACATATTGAAATGGATTGTCACTACACCCGTGATATAATTCAAAAGGGGTTTATCACCACTTCTCATGTTAGTTCGGGAGAACATACGACAAATGCATTTACCAAGGCATTTGCCTGAAGACCTTTTTAGATATGTTCCAAGTTGAGTTGAGCATGATAGACATCTATACTCCAGCTTGAGGGGGAGTATCGAGAGTTTTTGTGTCACTCTTTTCTCTGTTTATTCACTTCTTCGTCTTTACTATGTAATTTATCCATTAGGGTTTCTCTCTTCTTAATAAGGCCCTTGGGCACTATGGAATACCTCGTTTTCTTTCCTCAACAGTTTCAACCAAGGTCCTAAATGTCGGTTTCGATCACTATTTTGGTATCGACCAAAACAGAATTTCAGTAGAATTTCGACCAAAATTTCAGTCATTTCAGTCATTTTTTGTACCGGGACCCTCATATTTCGGTCGAATTTCGATTTCGACTGGATATCGATATTCGACAGAAATTTGACCGAATTTCGTCGAAATTTGAGACCATGGTTGCAACAAGTTCAACTGCATCTTTCTCCTCCGCCGAAGAAAGCTAACCTTTTGGGCGGATGAGTATAGGTCGATTACGTGGTGGAAGGAAGTCTTCTTGGTTGTGGCTAATATTTTGTCCAACAGATTGGATGTTGGTCCTCGAGCCAAGGAGGGACAAACAGGGAAACCCCTGTGACAATGTCATAGTTTTGTACCTTTTTATCTTTACTTTCTGGAGTTCAGCCCCTTATTTTTTTCCTGTACTATATGTTCACTCAGATTATGATTTTTGGCTGGCTAAATGTAGTGTTTGGGGAGGTCATCTCACTGATTCATTCGTCTTTTGAGGGTGGATTTTCTGTTCATAAGAGCTTGCTGTGTTTCCAAGATGGTGGCAGTGTGGAAGTAATCACGAACCTTGACCTTTTTCTAGAAGTTGGTTCTCAATAAAGCCTTCATCACCTTGTGCTGGTCCATTCTGTGGACTATTTGAGAATGAGGTGTTTCGAAGAGGTTAATCTCAGGTGAAGTGGTTTATCACTATTGTTTTTAACTACATGAAGATGAACGGGAGACTAGATGGGTTTGGGTCTATTCATGCAGTTCCTCTTTGTTCCTTTTACCAATCCTTTGGCGGCGTGCACCTCTGGAGTTTGTTTAGGGAGCACGATGTTGGATGTCGTATTTGGTGCTGTTAGGTTTCAGTAATTGGTGGTCTGACCATGCTGGTCCCCTGCTGCAATAAGTAGTTGATAGTGTCTTCGGTTTTGTTGAATGTTGGATTTTTTTAATGGAACTTTTGACTTTACAGTGAACTGTCATAAGTCTACCTTTATTTTGTCCATTATGGATGTGGAGACAGGTATTTGGTGTGCGGACATTCTCTTATTGATTGGAGGCACTTCATTCCATTTCTCAGGTTTCTGCTTGTGGGTGTTCTGCCAGGGTCGTAGATCGGGGACCTGTTGTTGAGAGGGTGGATATGCAGTACGCACTTTGAGCAGTTGCTTCTAGGACCTTAATGCTGAACTCGAGGGAATTCAGGTTTTTTCTTGGATCTTTAAACAAAACCCTCCCTCTCTGCCCCGTGAGGTCCACCGACCAAACTTTATTCTCATTCCTATGGGACCCACTTGAAAACCCTCATTTAATGCATACAATCATTCATTTGTCTTTTCATTCATTTGTCTTTCTTTTATAGTACGCCCTTTTGCCATCTAAAACCTACAATAGACATCTAATCATTTTTCCAAATTTTAATACAATCACATTACAAGAAACCTTCATCCAAACACCAAAATAAACAAAACGTTTATCCACCAGATAACCTTTTTTGGGTGGGTTTATTAGACTCCATTCAAGCACACCCTAAGAAAATTTTCAAAGATAGTGGTAGTGGTGTCTTCATAGGTGACACACTTCCATGGTTTGGTAGTAGTGCAACATGCCTACCACCAAATAGACCAAAGTTCAAATCCCTCGTTGAAGGGGTTGCGTTAGGTAGCCGACTGCCAGCATAAAAAATAATCTGGTCTTTAACATGGATTTGAGCAAGAATCCATCCATATAGCCGACCTTAGTTAATGTGGAAGAAGGTTTCGTTGGCCGATCTTACTTAATGTTTTGTTGTATAGAGGTAGTGGTGTCTTCTTTGCAACTTATAAGGTTTGCTAGCCTTTTTATGTTGGTGGTATTTGTTTTCATGATATGTGGCTTTTCAATTCAACTTAAAAGCGAAGTAGGTGGTAAGATTGCTCTTGGGTGGGTGGGAATTTTTCTCCTCAATCCTCCATTCATGTTACGGAGATCTTTGGGTCTGTGGGAAGAGGGGAGGGGTAGCAATGGTGATGATGGAGGTTGCTTGCTTCTTAAGGAAGATAGGCTGGGAAACTGTAGGAAATTCCACTTTTGGTTTGACGATTGACCAGTACAAGGAAGATGATGGTATATGTTACCTCGGTTGATGGGCTCTTTAACCATTTTGTACACTAGTAATTAGTTGCCTACATAAAATACTTAAACAAAAGGCACGTTTGCTTCATCAGTTATTCCTTCTGAAAACAAATTTGAGATGTTAGTCTATGCTCAAGCAGAAGAGGAACAAAGGTACAGATCAAGTAACTGCATACCATTTTTTATCGATTGCTCTGGATAGATATTTCAGCCAGATGAAACTAATAGAAATGTTATGCTTTCATCGCTTTTTCCCCCCAAAGCATGAATAGTCATGCACATCATCGAACAACCAATCCTTCTATGTGAGCAAAACATTATATTGTTATTTGGGATTTTTACACCTGTGCCTTCTTGACTTTTGCAGTTACACATGTACACCTACGTTCCTGTTGTTGTCCCTTCCCGTACCAAACGGTGGTTTATCAACATTATTGACAAAAAAGAGAGAGACACGTGTAGTTAAATATCTTTTTAATTTCTCCTTACCCCCTCTGCCACCTACCATTTCTTCCTCTGCCCTTCACCCTTGATACCCCTCTGCCCTTGCCTGTTGTCACTCCCCGTCCCTCAGTCTGATTGAGCCCCCCTTTTCCCCTCACTGCCCAACCACCACCTCTGCCTTAAGCCCTTCTGCTCTTCGCCTCAAACACCCCTTTATGCCCAGGTGGTGTCGTCCCCCACCCGACGCTTGATCAAACCCCCCTATTCTTCCCTCTCAAGCTCCCTCTTTACCCCAAGCACCCCCTCCACTGCCTTGGGCCCCATCATCCCACCTCTTGAGCACTGTCTCCGCCCTTAAAGCATCTTAGCATTCACAGAGCGGAGGGGGATGATGAGTTGTGCCAGTTTAGGTTAGAGATGTGTTTCCCGGAGGAGAGGTTGAGGAAGGCATAAATGTAATAACTTCTTTCTTAGCTGGAATTTGGTTTGAATAATCACAGTATGATTTATCTAATTCACATTCACTTAACAGATGGGCATACTTGTTAACGGTGCAAGAGGTACAAGTGTGATTGCAAAAAAGACAGGAGTTTAAGTTAACCGCGAAACGTCAGAAGGATATTAGTGTGAAAACCCCTTGTCAATTATAACAAGTAGACCTTTTCCGTTTTAAGTTAGGTCAACTACATGGATTTTGCTTCCAAACTGATCTAGTTTGGTTCATATACGAACTTACAAAAAAATCAAATCCTTAACAGTTTCTTCAGTATTTCCTTGATCTTCCCATGTCCTCTTAAAAGGCTATTCGTCTAACTTCCCACATCTTTGAACCGGAATACTAGATGGACTTCCATTTCACATATCTAAATCTCCTTGGACAAGTTTCCCTTGAACGAGTTTCCTTGGATCTATCCTCTATCAGTCTCACACCAGCTTTTTGTCTGCAACTACCATCACGAACCCAATCCTTCGTAATGTGGCCACAAATCCACCAGAGCATTGTCATCTATGTTTCGAACATTCTCTGCACGTCTGTATAGTTAGTTTCTGGCTAGTAAAGGCTTAAGAAGAAGAAAAGCCGGAACTGTTCTTGTTGCCGCAACCAGGATTGCAAGATTAGAGTGTGTACCTTTGCGGGCACACCCATTTTTCCCTAAAATTAAGGATCACCTTATTACAGACCTAAATTGACCTCTTATATTTATTACCCAAGATAGTCAAACTCGCTTCAATAGTTTGTTGGTAGTGCAGTGTGCCTACCTCCCAAAGTGAGCGCCTGTCTGTGGTTCCCCCTTGTGTTTCAAAAAAATACAAGATAGTCAATGTAGCTTGTCATATTGCAGAAAAATAGGTCAGGTGTGTGTGTATGTGATTGGAATTTTTAAGCCTGCATTCAGATCTATAATATACGACCTGTTAATTCGATTGAAGCCTGTGTATGACTTTGGTTTGATGGATTTGAAGCAGAATCATTGTAGCTGAACCCCGATCGCTTGTGAAGAAACTTGATTTTGATTTTAATTATCAGATATAAAAGTGTCGAGTCTCTGAGGATGTCATGATTTTCATAGATGCTTCAGCTGATTAGCCTGGCTTGTTTAAGTGCAGTATCTATTTCATACAGTTCTGTGATTTCTAATGAAAGGACCCCCCCCCCCCCCCCCCCCCCCCCCAAACCCTTTTAACAAGTTGAATTGACTGTACAATGCTACCTGTTTTCATTGGGGTGTCCGAAACCGCTGCTTTGCTTTTATTAAAATGTTATGCAATAGAATTGGACACACCTTCATTTTTCACTAAAAGTTGCTTTTTGATTTTGGTACAGTATCATGTTCTTATTTTCATGATTGTTGTGATCTAGAGCAGGGTTCTCTAAAATGTTAATTGCGGGTTCATAGTTAAATTGGGCTTATTTTTTTGTTGCTTTCACAGAAAGAAGCTGCTCCTAATTTAGAGAGAGAGGAAGCAACGGGCAGTGTCAGTGTTCAAACATGTGCTGTTGAAGTTGGGTCCGGAGAAAAAAGGCTCTCTTCATTGCATATGGCTGTGGCATCTAAACGTTCGGAAATTGCTTCCATTTCGGCCCAGTTGCCCCTGCCAAAATCTCTGGTTGCCTCTGTAAAGGTTGCTGAGAGAAATGCATGTGGGGGGATGGCTGCTGTCTCTGGCCAGCTCAAGGATCGTGTTTTGGGTAAGGAAGCTCCAAGTTGGGAATCAAGGCTGAATCTAAAGCGCTCGAGCTCGAGCTCGCCAGAATTGGTTGTCCAAGCTTCTCCTTCAGTTGGTGGGATTGCATCCTGGAAAGAGCTAGAGAACTTGTCTTGTGAAGTTATTCCATCTAAGAAAATAAAACTCGATGCAAATGATCAGTGTTTAGTTACCAGGGATGAAAACCATGGCCTTGGATTTTCTTCCAAAGTGCACCCTGTTCATGGCAGTTATCTGGATGAGGCTAGAGATGGGCGTGCAGGATGCAATGAGATCTTCCGAAAAGACTCTACAAGCTCTGAGATGGTCTTTTTTCCTGTCGATACCAGCCCTTATAAAGAACCGAAATCATCAGGCTTTGTTTCATTTCCGATTGGAGCACCTTCTGTGGAGGACACACAGGAACGTGATGCTCCAAACCTTGACCTTGCACTAGGGGCTGAGACGAAACCGAAATCCGGGATTTTGCCACTGTTCTTCCCGTTGACTGGCAGACTTACTGAGGAGGTGAAACCACCTGATCCTATGGTGGGAAATGGGGATGATGGTTCAGCTTCTCTTTCGCTTTCACTTGCATTCCCTTTTCCCGAGGAGCGACAAGCACAGAAGAGAGAGGATAACCTGCTGCGTGAGAGGGCGAAGACAGATACATCGTTGCTTTTGTTTGGTAGCTTTACTGACAGTTAAAGCGAGAGTCCCTCTATTTGGGTGGCGATACTAAAATATCCGAGAATAGGGTGTACTTTCCATTTAGGGCTGTGATGCCCTGTAAAGTCACTGAAAGGATAGGGTGTATTGTAGAGTGCTCTTCACCACCTGTGCATATAATCCTACAGAATAAATTTTTTTATCTATAAAAGTGTTCTCCTCTCGCCTCATCCATTTGAGATTTGATGGTCTTGCTTGCATGCTTCTCGCATCTGCTGAACTTGTTTGGAATAAGGTTGTGATGACCAGTAGGTATGGCTCTGGGCCTGGCAAGGCCTTTCACCATTACCGGGCTTGCGCATTTTCGATAGTCCATTGTCCTTTAACGGTGGTATGTGGCCCATCAGAGGATCAAGTGTTCTAGCAAGTTCTTTGAGATTTATTTCTGCATTCGATTGTAATGTCAAAGTCTTCTTGTTAGTAGTTGTGGATTTGCTTCTGAATCTGTAAAGGCTCTCTGAAAAAAGCAATTCAGCCATTACTACTTAGGAAGGATGCTGGGTATATCAAGTTATTGCTACTCAGGATACCGATAATTTTTCCATTACTTAGTCCAAAAACGATGCAGCAGCCTGAAGGTCGAGCTTTAGGGCTTGAGAGGTGCTTCCTTTTTTGACCCAATAGAGGTAGGATCATTTATTCTTCATGCTCGCCGTCTTTGGAGGATAAGTGCCATTCAGTCTTTATGAGAACTTTGCCTCAAATACAAACACATCATGGTCTCTCAGCAGCTCAACGCCATAATCTAGCAGTGCACATGGATCGGATAAATCCGTCAGCCCAATCCAATCCAAATCATTTGGATTCGTTCAGACTGGCTTATACCGATCTTGTTCCAGGCCAACCCGAAATTCAACAAGATTTTACTGACGTTATTCTACTATTTATGTTACATCAACATGTTTCTAACTAATTTTAATCAAGTAAGCTCATTTGGTTTTTCTGCAAAACTAGGTCCATTCTGACATATATTAACAAAGAGTCTTCCATCCACTATATAACCGACGCTTTTCTATTGCATCCAACACTAAGGGCCCTTATGTTACCAGGTTACCCCGGGTGACTTGGTTTACCTCCCTGCATTCTTGGGTTGAAATTTCATCACAAAGTAATGTGACATCACATCACAGTTATCATTCCAACCCTCTACAGTTCTCGTAACCATCCAAACAGCTACTGTTCACAAGAGATGTATGCGTGTACAACATTAGAAATACTCATTTGAAGTTCTCAACAGTCTATGCCTCTTCCTAACTTGTGGCTGCAGTGATCGGGTTTGCGATTATCTTTGGACAGTTAAGATCCATCCGGACCTTTCATTCGCACTGACATAAGATCCATATGGATCTTCTCAACTTTTGTCTTTTTTTATGTATTTTTGAAGCCCGAGGATGGCCATTAAAGACAACCATCTTCTCAACCTTTTTATGCCATCTTCCCGAGGGTTTTACTTCTAGGGGATGTAACAGAAGGTCAAGGATAAAATATCGTCCAGAAAGGATGACATCTGCAGTGCAGAATTGCAAACCACAGAATAAATTGAAAGGTTTTTAAGGCAACGCCCAATGATTCCATTTTTAAAAAAAATCATGCATAAGTAGACTAAGAGCAAAATTCATCTCAACAGAACTTATCAAGCTTGCAATTGGCCAGCAATACCGAGAGGGCTTTCAAAAATAAAATTGACTCAAAAACACATAAAAGGACACAGCCTCAGCTAGGTTGTGTCGGACAGTAACAGTCATGCAATGATACTAATAACACAATCTACTAATGAGAATGAAGAATCTGCAAGGGGTAGGATCTAGCTGCCAAATCTACATGGTAGCTTCGAGCTCGGATTCTGCATCAGTTGTTTCCAACGCTGCATTGTTCCCTCCCCGTAGCCTCGATGACACATTGTCGATCGCGGAATTTAGTTGGCCGATCTTTTCATTAAGAGTCTGTCGAGTCTTCTGCATGTATGTCAAAAAATCAGTAACAAATGATCGAAACAAACAATTTCTTACCAATCAATGTACAAAGATATGAATACCACCTCTAAGCCTTCATCATAGTAGATAGGTCTTTTGGCTCTCTGAAACCCGTATTCATCTTCATTCAGTATAGATCGTCGGATCTGTTTCGACAATTTAGCATGTCAGAGAGGAGCGACTAGCACCCATATGCATGTCAAACTTTTAAGACAAAAAGTCAAGGTGTCAGCCTTCAACATTTCAAATTTGTCATTTATTCTACAGTAGCACATGCAGGATATCCACATACTTTTGTGCATGTGTGTGGAAAAATTAATGCATCAATGATTGTCACGCGGAAAACCTACTTATGTAGTTATGTTCGGGCGAACACCCTTTTATCTTTAAAAAAACTACTTTTGAAAACCTACCAAACACTTGATCAAGTGCATCTTAGAAATGATATGCATGTGATCATCAACAAAACATTTCTTCGTGATTCTAGAGCGAACCATGAACAAACTGCACACAATTCAGTTGGGATTGACACTAGATCGTACCTTTTCTCACGATCGCTCCAACTATTAGCACTTTTTTCAAGGAAACTTAGGCAGCAGAAATCATTTGCAGAAGTAAATTTGCAATCCATAGTTATCGTCTGGGCCTTATCGGATCACCTTCTAGGGAACAGCATGGCATTTTGAAAAGCAAGGTATGTGGAGAATGTAGTATCTGACTCTTCTTGTGATTGTCTTGAAAGCCACTTGTGATGTTGAGTGATACCTATGTTGAATTTTTATGATGTTATAGCTTATTCAAAATCTTCGTATACCACGACTTCCAGCTACATAAGCTTCCCCACAATATGAATATCTAGAATCACTTTAAAAAATCGGTCGCAAGGACCATACAATTAAATCTCCTGGTCTCTTTCCTTCCTCACGCAGCTACACATGAACAAACAAGTAAATTTACCATCTTCATAGTTGACACGGTTTCTTCTCTAGTTAAGAGTACCTTGTTAAGGGTCATTCCATCATGTGGGGTTATCTCTTGGCTTTGAAGTAGTAGTTTTGAGGGAGAAACAAAAAAAATCCTTTATAAGGTTGACTTCTACAAAGTTCATAATACATTCCAATTTGTCCTTGATAGGATGACCTTTCAAAGATGTGGTTTTCCCAACTTCTATATTGTTTGATGAAGTATTGCGTCACGACACCTTCATTTTCCATCCTGGCGATTTTTTTTTGAGTAAAATAACGGGGGAGCCCTCCCAAGACGGGAGTCACCACACCAAAGCATTCATTAATAAAGCATAGGGTACATCAGTTTGATAACCAGAAAATCTACAAAGCATTACAATAGGCAATAACATTTTCAGAGTAAAATCGCTGCTCCTTGAAAATTGTATCATTCCTACCAAGCCAAATAGCCCACAGAGCGGCAAGAGGCTTGGAGACATCATCGGAAGACCCAAGGTCGACCCCACGAATCGACCTCCAAAACTGATCAGCATCAAATGCCCGGACCCACGGAAGCCCCAACGACTCCCAAACCTTTGCCGAAGACCTGCAACCAAAGCAGATGTGGTCCACATCCTCCAACTCGTCCTCGCATCTGTCACACTTTAGATCCGTCACACCCAGCAGTCTGCCTCTTCTCACTTTGTCACAAATACGGCCTCTCTTCATACACCAAAGGAAGACCTTAACCCGGGCAGGAATCTTAGCTGCCCAAATCACCTTCACGTCAGCACACAGATCTTCATCACGCTCCACCAAAGCCGCAGTAACCTTTCGATAGGCCGCCTTCACCGAGAACTTACCATCAGTCCACTCAAAACGGTCCGGGTCTCCCGACATCTCCCCGGCAGGGAGAATCTCAGACAACATCCGCAAGAACTCCTCCAACCTCTGATCCGAGAGATCCGCAAGGAACCTCGGCGCCCACGACCCAGCTTCGACGACCTCCGCCACCTACGCCCCCTATCTACGGCCAACGCCATCAACCGAGGGAAGCGGAAGGCCAAGGCCCCATCTCCCGTCCAGTCATCCAGCCAAAAACGGAATCGGAGACCATCCCCCAAAATCGGCCTAAGAAGCGGCCGGAGCTTTGGAAGCACGACACAGATCCCACTCCACAAGGAAGACTCATGACGCTTCCTCACTGCCACCAACTCCCCAGTAACACCATATATCTTTCTCAATCCCAATCGGATTTCCTCAGCCTGCCCTCAACCAGAGGAAATCCTCAGCTTGCGCAGAACACAATCCCATCCTGGTGAATGGATGTCTAATGTGATGATGGACCAAAATGCAATGTGGTTGGACATGGTTGCCCTTTGGCACATATGTAGTTTGTTCCAATTGCTTATGCTATAGTGATGGGTGTTCAGTGTGTATTAGTTGTGGGGTGATTGGCTGGTTTCACTAGTGGGCAAGACGGTGACATAATATTCATATTGTTATAGTAATATATTCCTCATGGAGAAAAGCCACGAGGAGGCATGGACTGCAAGAACACTCCTTGACATGTTTGGTGAGGTTTCATGGGCAGGGTCAATAATCGGAAGTGATGTTTTACATCGTTCCATGAGGGTGATTCTGCATACTCAATGGAAGGTCTTTACCTACAACATAATTAGGGATACCCTTACTAGGGTGGTTAATTGAAGTCCCATGCTGGAAAAGATGGAAGGGGGTTGGATGGGTAGGCCTTCTAAGTGCTGCCCAGAGGTGGTGCATTGATTTTTTGGCATTTGATCCTCTGTCCTTACCAATCTACATTTATATCTTTGCTCTGCTTATGGGATTGCCAAAGAAATGGATAGGATTGCCAAAAGAACGGATAATCTGCAAAGAAGAATTTTTTGACATGGAGCTGAAAGATGACGGTGGTCTTATGGTGGACTTGGAACTTTGCTCTCCTATCCAAGTGGGCCACACAATCGCTCTTGAATAAAGTTGGCTTCTTTGTGAACACACAGTTCTCGTCTTATGGACTGACGTTGGATTTGGAGGAGAATACCGTGCTTCATGTAAGGTCATTCTTGTTTATAAAAGGGGTGGTGAAGGTGATTTCACGGATCTTTTAGGGTGCGTTTGGTTCGTGGGTTATCCAGGGGAGGATAATCCGATTTTGTGTTTGTGTGTTTGGTTGGTGGGTTAAGGGTTGGGAGGGTTTGTGTGATGTGATTGTATCGGAATTCGAAAAAGTTGATAGTTATTATGATATGATTGTATTGAAATTTGAAAAAGTGGGTGGTTGTTGTGATGTGGTTGTATTGAAGTTTGGAATATTAAGTAGAAGTTGAGTATTTTATGATTTTTAGATGATATGATGGTATAATATATATTTTTTTATGGGAAGGGAGTGCCACTAGTGGGTTAAAAGTGTTGGTTTTGGGGGGTTACCCACCCAAAGTGGGGGCTAACCCCCCAACTGAACGCACCCTTAGTTTCTTAGTTGGAACCTCAGAGATGGATCAAATGTCTCATTGTTGATACATGAATGTACTGGAGATGGATGGATCAGGGATCATTTTCCTCGTTTAGTGAGCATTGTGGTTGATACAAATGCAATTAGCTGATTCGGGGTCCTCTTCTAACGATTAAATGGGAGAATGGTCGCCAAACTTTTTTAAAAGGTTTTTATCACTTGTGCCCCTCTTAACTTCTGCAATACCAGTTATGCCCCGCCTTTTTTGAAATACCAGTTGTACCCTTAACTTCTTCCATAGTTATCATTTGTGTCTTTCCTTTGGCCACCATTGAGTTGAACTAAATCATTGTTTTTTCAAACCAAGGTATGGTTAAGAAGGGCATAGTCCAAACGTGTCCCCCCTGCTCCTCCACCCCGACCCCCTCTTCCATGCAGCACAAAATTAATCTGAGAACATGCAGATCACACCCAAAACACCTAGAGCTGCTGACTAGGGGTGCTAATCGAATCGAATACCTTCAAATTCACGAGGATTCTAATTCAATTCATTATAAAAGTTTTGAATCCGAACTCGAATTGAATTTCAAACGAATTTACTTAAGTTCATATTCAATTCATTTAAAGGTTCGAATATTCAAATTCGATTCATTTTATTTCGAATTTGAAATGTTAGTTGATGTGTGTTAAAGCTTATATAAATAGTATTATATGAAGAATAATATAATATAAATATTTTATTGTATAAATCTATTTTTGAAAGTATATTACTAGGTTAAGTTGAAAAAACTATAAAATAAGGAAAATATCAAACCAATAAAACATAGTGGATAAAGGTGCCTAATTTTTATAATTATTTTGTCTTTTACAATCTAAATATACTCTTTTTTAGATGATGATGAAGAAATGTATAAATGCAATACAATTATATGAGCCTATCAAAGAGATATAATATCATTGACGAAAAAGCTGAACACATTATAATTATCATTGCATGTTAAAGCAAGACAAGATCATACTTTATAGAAAATTGATACAAATTAATATTATTATTGAAATAATGAGAATAGTAAAAAAATAACGTAACAGGATAACACCTCTTCATTAAGCGTGAGGATCTTCATTATCAAAAAGTAAGCTATGAAAATGAAATATATGAATTTTTTATTTACAATGGAATAAGTTACATTTTGGTGAGAATAACTTGTATATTACTCATGTGAAGATAAAAACTGCCTTCACAATTATGATCATCATGTATTGTCGTGTCAGGAATCAGAATAACAAAAAAGCAAAGAAGATATATCTTGATAAATTTCAAATCACGACAAATGTTAAGGAAGAATGCGAAGTAGCAAAATCATCATTTTCACATGCTAGGAGAAAGGCCATCATAATCTATCGTTGGTATCTAGGGTCTTTGGTAGATAATGAAAGGGATAATGGAAAAGGCAGTGTAAGGAATGTGGGAACATGAAAATAAATGAGTGGGTGAGGTTTTAAAATAACAATCAACATTTGATCTTTCCTATTAGATTTCAAGACTAATATTTTTTACTCTTTTTTATATTTGATATTTAGTCTTTAACTAATTAGATTATACATACATATATATATACATATTAGATTTGATATGTCTTAGAGTTCATTGTATATTCTTAATGCCTCAAAATTTCTGAATAGTATGTTAATATTGATTATTGTACTTATACAAAGTAAGTCATACCTAAGCTACTATCACTAGGCTAAAATAATAAGTAACGACATGAATTTACAAGTTTTGTATAACCAACGCATGAAGGACCTACATTTCTAATTCGTAATATTTTTGAAGTCGAACTACTTGAACTTAGTTATAAAGAAGAAAGGAAAGAAATTGGATCTCATTAGGAGGCCTAATGTTGCATACACACGTCACGCATTGACAAGTCACGTCGGTATAGCGAGATACTATGAGTACGAAATCATAGCGGTGATGAGTGAACATGATAAATCATATCAATGGAGCCTAGATATGATTATAAGGTTAAAATTAGCCACTTAATAAATGTAGTAAGTTGGTTTGAGAGTATCTTTAGTTACTTGCACATGTTATGCTTAGTGAAATAATGCAAATGATAAATCTTTCAATGTAAATGAATTGTAGTAATTTTTTAATACATATTCATATACTCTTTTCTACATCTATTTACTTACAAATGAATTCGAATAGATGCATATCAACCTTTTGATGTAATTATGCCATAATTACTTGCACAAGAAAATTCTGAAAAGATCCTAATCAACCCAGAGTGGTTGTTACATGTATGTTTGTAAATATGTATGTATTATATGCATGTAAATGTATGTACTATGTATACATAAATACATTGTTACATATATACATATATGTATGGATATAAAATATCGAATCGAATCGAATTATTATCGAACGAATTCAGGTAAATTCAGATTCGATTCATTTGATAATCGAATCCCCACGTTAAATTCAAATACAGTTCATTTGGTTTCGAATCGAACTTTTTTTTTATTTTTTATCGAACGAATCCTAATCGAAATCGAATGATTCGGTTCAATTAGCACTGACCTACCATCAACCAACCTCCATCAGAGTTTCCGTACGCAACCTCCCTTTGATCTACACAACTGCGCACGAAGGACAAGAACGAAGACCACCGCTTGCAATTGGATCAACTGGATCGACAAAGTTCAAAAGCTGGAGTCGATCTTCAGCATCCTCTACACCTGAAGCCGCTTAAAAGAACATCAGACATCATCTGAATCAACCAATCAACCATGCACATCAGAATCATCGAGCCAACTTGAGCACCTTTAGCCATGCGTTTTGAAGAAGCACACCTAGAGCATGAACTCCAATACCTTCCAACACCACCAACCTGATCATGAAGCCATTCATCGTTGTTTTTCGCCTGGAGAAGCATCGTATTCCTTCCACCACCTCATCTCCAGCAAGATCAACACAGAGGTGGGGTGATTGAGGAGGAGGGGCGGAGGTGGTAAGGGTGGAGGAGGTAGGGGACCGAGGTTGGTGTAGAGGATGAGAGGGGTGACATTGGAGGGCTTAAGGCAAAGAAGGGGTCAGAAGAGGTGGGAGGAGGTAGGCAAGGAGGAGGTGAGGGACGACGGAGGAGGTTGGACAAGGAGGTGCCAGAGGAGGTGGGGGCAATGAAGGTAGGAGCAGCTGAGGAGGGGAGGGATGATGGAGGGGAGACGGCAAAGGTGGGAGGCCGAGAGGGGAGGGGGTATGGTGTCGTAGGAGGATATGACGGGTTTATAGAGGAGGAGGAAGAGGAAGAAGAGAAAGAATAAGGTTTTTAGAAAAAGACATCTACCCTAGCGATTCAATCTAATAACCATTGTGTCCCAAAAGTTAAAGTCCATTTGGGATGCAAATGGTTGGCAACTAACTCGAGGATACAAGTGATAAGTTTGCAAGAAGTAAGGGGGACAATTGGTATTCCAAAAAAGGAAAGGGTACAACTGATATTGAAGAAGTTAAGAGGGGTACGAATGTAAAAAATCCTTTTTAATTTACTCAGTTCGATTTAAAATTTACATGTAGATTAATCGTCCTTCTTTGACTCAGTTCCCAAAGATGCCAAACAAGATTGCAAGGTTTAAGGTGGGATGAGTTCTATGTATTTACTATTTATATGAAATTGATAACCCTCTTGTGGCATAGGTGTGAGTGCCCTCCGAAAGAAAATTGCAAGCTAAAGTCAAGGCATTGATCAAGGTCAAGATTTCTGCGTTTTTTTTGAAGAGAGAGTCATTGGGACAAGATCTATAAGGTGAATTGGGCTCTAGATGGTGATGCTTGCCCCCTCGTGGCAATGATACGCACCACATTCTCTTCAATTACATTTTAGCGAAAGATCTATGGGGTACTTTTGAGATCCCTTGGTCGAACTGCTTTTAAATCATTACTAACACAATTTCAAAGAAGGTACAAGCGATTCAGTTTACATGAGAGAGAACCACTACTTTTTTGTACAAGCGATTCAGTTTACATGAGAAAGAACCGCCGCTATTTTTTGTCGTGACGCGATAGTACTTTTCAACTCAACCATGGTCGGTCCCAAGCCCGGGTAGAAGTTGCGTTAGGTAGCCGACAACCAACGTAAAATAGTCGGAGACAACTTCTTAAATAGTATTTTTTAAAAATACTATTTAAAAAATTGCCTCATGACAGTCGGATCTTTTCAACATAGATTTAAGCAAACATACATATTTCGTTGGGACATTCCTTACTTGCGACGTGTTGCATAGCCTAAATGCAATGAAAAATTGAAAAGGGTCGCTACATCGTGACCTGGATATAGTTTAAAATATGTTAGGGTTCTCGCATAAGGAACACATTCGGATAAATAAGCTAGTTCCATTGCATCATCGCTCGGATGCAGTCCAAAATTTGCAAGGGTTCTCGCCTAATGGACGTATACGAGTAAAGAAGTTAGTACAAAAGAGATTGCAAAGGAAGTTGCAGATTGGTAGTTTGAATATTGGCACATTAACTGGATAATTGATGGAGATAGTCGATACGATGGTTCAAGAGACTAAATAGGTTGGAGAGAAAGCAAGGGAGATCAAGAAGACATTCTTTAAACTTTGGTATTCATGTAAAGATAAGAGTAGAAACGGTGTTTGAGTGGTTGTTCATAAAGATTTGAAGGATTGTGTGGTTGATGTGCAAAGATTCGAGGATCGGATTATTTTGCTAAAATTGGTGCTTGAAGAAGAAATTCTGAATATCATCTCAGTTTATGCCCACAAATTGGTTTATGAAAGGACTAAACGAGCTTTTTGGGAGGATCTAGATAATATTTTACAAGGAATCCCACAAAAAGTGATGATTTGCATAGGTGGAGATCTTAATGGATATGTGGGAAAAGATGCTTCAGGGTATGCTAGTGTTCATGGAGGACATGGTTTTGGGGATAAAAATGAAGAGGGAAAAGCCATTCTGGATTTTGCAACGACATATGCTCTTTTCATAGCAAACACTCTCTTCAAGAAGGAGGAACATTTAATTATTTATAAGAGTGAGCCAACTAGAACACAGATAGATTACTTTGCGTTGAGGAGAAGAGATCGGTTGTGTTGTAAAGACTGCAAAGTAATCACAGGAGAGAGTTTGACAACCCAACATCACTTGTTAGCCTTGGATGTACAAATAAGGGGGTTGATAAAAAAAGGGAGGGTTCCTAAGATCACTAGAACTAGATGGTGGAATCTTCCATTGAAGCAATCGAGCTTCAGTGAGAAGGTTTTAGAAGACTTATCTTGGGCTTGTAGAGTGCAAACAATATGTGGGAGACAGTAGCATCTTGTATCCGAAAGGTAGCCAAAGATATGTTAAACGAGTCAAATGGAGGACCTCCAGGTCAATAAGAGGCTTAATTGTGGAGTGAAGGGGTGCAAGAGAAGCTAAAAATTAAAAGAACATGCTTTAAAGCTACGTCTAAGGATAGAACATAGGAAATTGTCACCAATTGTAAAATAATGAAGAAGGAAGCAAAGAAGGCCGTAAGCGAAGCTAAGTCAAAAGCTTATGAAGTTTTGTATAATAATCTCGACTCTAAGGAGGGCTAGAAGGATATATTCAGGTTGGCCAAAGCAAGAGAAATAAAGATCAAAGACCTTTTTCAAGTGATATGCATTAAGGACGAGGAAGGTCACATGCTTGTTACTCATAAGGATATATAGACTAGATGGGAGCAATACTTCCATAACTTTTTATTGGGGAAGGAAATAGAGAGATCACTTTAGGTGATCTAGCTAGTAGTGAAACTTACTTGAACCTGCAAGTTATAGACGGATACAAAGAAAGGAAGTAGAGGAGGCTTTGAAGGTTATGAGACATGGGAAAGGTGTAGGATCGGATGGCATCCCTGTAGAAGTATGAAATGTTTTAGGTGAGCGTGGTTTGACTTGCCTTACGAATCTATTCAATGTTATTTGGCGAAGCAAGAAAATGCCTGAAGATTGGAGGAGTATCATGGTGCCTCTTTATAAGAATAAAGGAGTCATTCAAAATTGTTGAAATTACAGAGGTATCAAACTTGGGAACATGTGATCGAAAAAAAGTTGAGGCAAGTTTCCAATGTAAAAGAAAATCACTTCGGATTCAAGCCAGGTCGCTCAACTATTGAAGCCATCCATTTGCTGAGAAGAACAATGGAGATTTATAGAGCTAAAAAGAAGAACCTCTGATATGATCTTTATTGATTTGGAGAAGGCTTATGATTATGTTCCATGAGAGATTGTGGAGAGTTTTGGAGAAGAGACAAGTACTTGCCTATACATTATGATAAGGCTTTATCTTGTGTAAGGACCCCGATTAGGAAGACTGACTATTTTGACATCAACATTGATTTACATCAAGGTTCAACTTTGAGTCCATTTCTTTTGACTTTGATTATGGATGAGTTGACAAGTCACATTCAGGATGAGATACCTTGGTGTATGCTATTTGCTGATGATATTGCGTTGATTGACGAGACTAGAAATGGAGTAAATGAGAAGCTTGAGGTCTGGAGACATACTTTGGAGACTAAAGGATTTCGTAGAAATAGGGCTAAGACGGAATATACGGAGTGCATCTTTGATGGAAGCAATGGTGAAAGAATTGAGGTGAAGATTGGTAACGATAGCATTCAGAAGAGAGATTCTTTTAGATATCTGGGATCTATTTTGCAACATGATAGGGAAATTGATGGAGATGTTACTAACAGAATAAATGCATGCTGTCTAAAGTGAAGAGGAGCCTCGGTTGTTCTCTGTGATAAGAAAATTCCTTTAAAAATTAAAGGAAAGTTTTACAAAGCAGCCGTGAGACCTGCTATGCTCTATGGATCTGAATGTTGGTATGTGAACCATAGACATGTGCAGAGAATAGATGTAACAGATATGAAAATGCTAAGGTAGATGTGTGGACACACACGTAAAGATCGGATTCGGAATGATGCAATCAGAAAGAAAGTTGGTGTAGCTCTGATCGAGGATAAGATGCGAGAAAACCGCTTAAGATGGTTTGATCATTTGCAAAGAAGATCATCCGATGCATCGGTTAGGAGATGCGAGTGTTGGGATGTTAAGCTGGCTAAGAGAGGGTGAGGACGGCCCGAAGTATTGGAAAGAGACTATACGAAGGGATCTTAGTTTTTTAGATATAAGCCTGAGATTGATCCAAGATAGATCTGAATGGAGGCGAAGAATCATGTAGCCGACCCTACTTAACTGTGAGAAAAGGCTTTGTTGTTGTTGTTTTTGTGACGTGATACTAGTTTTCGATTAGCAGAGAAATGAGGTGGTTCTTTATCAGTCACGATGGCCCATGCTGTATTTAAAAAATGTCATGCAGTAGGTTCACCCAAACCCTTGTGTGTGTTTGGGTTGTATTTTTGGTGTGTGTTTGTGGTGGTGGCGGTGTAACCTCTCATTTTTTTGAAATAAAATATTGAATGATCGCTAACAGTTAGTGAGAATCCCTTGTCTTTAAAAATACCCACATTTATGCGTTGAAGTATATATTATTTGCATTTATTTAAAAGGCACAACAAACTCCTTTTGTATATTAAGAAAATGCAGTTAGATCTTGTTTCGACGTTAGAAGCTCCTCAATGGATCTAGTTCAATTTGTCGATTTGATTAGTCAATTGGGTTTCATTTCAAAAAGCAAAATCATGAATACTCAAAGTTTATAAATCAAGAGCAACCCCACCTCATCTTGTTGACTTTGCAGTGATAAATTATTGAAAATTTTATAATGTTACAATATATCTTTGGATTGATCTTTTTTCCAACGTCTGGGAGGGTTATATAAGATACTTGCCCACGTTTGTGCATTGAGGCAGATATTGTTATGAACCTTTTGAAAAGATTTAATAAACTTCTTTGGTATATCCTTTATTGGTTTTAAAAGTGTTAGAAAATAGAGAATGCGGAAGCGTATCGGAAATAAAGATAGAAAAGTTGAACATAAGACGTGATTTTACGTGGAACCCTACTCCCTAAGGAGCGGGATGAAACCACGAGAGACTGCCTCACAGGGCGTATGTGTTCATTGCACTTTCTCAATGGATACAGGAGGTACGAGATTCCTTATATAACCTCCACAGAGCCTCCAAGTCCCATCACTGGTAGATGTGGGACTAAAATCAGTGATGGGGTAAATGGATCCTGGAGAGATCCATTTATTCATCTTGCATACATATGACGCATATAACAAATACTCCAACACTTCCCCTCAAGCTGGAGCATGCAATGCTCAACCTGGACAAATAGAAAGACTCAACCCACGCTACATGACACTACATACAATATCAACTCAATATGCACAACTGTCGATTGCTTTCGAGGACGTTGCTTCTCATGTTGTGCAGGTGAGGAGGACAAACGAGCTGGAGTGTGAGTCTGCAGAATCTCCTCGTCAGAGAGCATGTGCTCTGAACTGCGTCTGTCAGAGTCACTGCAACTGAAATGAGTCTCCTCGTCGGAGTACTCTGGCCCACCACAACAATGTGGACAATTGCTCCATCTCTGAAAAAGGGTCGAACTGAAAGGGTTGTGGAAGTGCAATCCTCGTCGAAGTCTGCGGTTGCTGGAGAATGGAGTATGAAAGAAGTTTCCTCGTCGGAGAACTGGATCTCTCCCATATGGCTCAGAGAATGGTACTCTACTCTGGAGTACGTATGATACCACATGAAAATCCTTACAAACATGGCATAAGGAATGGTCCTCTACTCTGGAGTCCCTATGGCTCACATGAAAACTCCGGTCGGGAAAACAAGAAGAATGATGGGGACCACTAGAAAAGATGACAAACATCTGCACATATGAATGAAGACTGCATACTCGTGCGTGTCTGAAACTGAAGACTCGGAACCAATCGTCGAGTCTGAAACTGCGCATCAAACTGTGGACTCGGAATCTAAATGTCGAGTCTGAACTTGCGCATGGAGAATCTGATAACATGTAGAGTCTGAAAACCTGGCTTGGTATTTAATCCGGGGTCTGGAAACTGGCTAATCTGGAGAATCTGACATCTGGAGTAGACCTGTGACTCTACATATACTCCCCTTTTTCTCATACTTGTCAGAAAATGACATCGACAAAGTTGGAAGAAGACAAGAAATTAGGGGTACAAAACATCAACAAACCATATCATTTTTTCCAGCTTTTCTTGCAAAAAAAATTTCGGCTACTGCATTCATCATTTTTTTATAGTCGTCCTTCGTTTTTTAATAATAAATCGTATATATATTTTTCTGACTTTTCCTCATCTCCTTTCAATTTTTTTAACTTGCGTACGACTTATCTTTGCACGCGCATTTTCAATGTTTTTTTTCAAATCTCTCTCCCTCTTTTTTTAACAACTCTCGGCCCAAAGTTTGGGCCCAATGAAAGCATCCTTTTTTATTCGAAAATTGCCCCCGTCCCCCTTTTTTAACACACCATCCTACCTTTTTTTAAAACGGTAACTCATTTCATCATTTTTTTAAAGCTTGTGGGCTCTCTACTCATTTTTTTAGCGCCTGCTACTAGGGTTCCCAACGTAGGAACCTTTTTCGTATCGCTAAACACCCCACAAGGGAGAGCGTCCACGCTGGGGAGCCACAACGCAATGGGTGGCGGCGAGAAGGGAGATCACCAGGAGCTGCGCGGTAGGGTGCCACCGCCAGGAGCTACGCGGTAGGGTGTCGCCATCTGGAGTTGCTTGATGGTCAGAAGCCTTCGATGAAATCACGCCACCATCTATGCGCTTGAGCACACGATGCGAGGAGGGAAGAGGCACGGTTAGGAAGGTCGCCGCTAGGAGCGAGACAACGCGATGCTAGGAGTCGTTCAAGCTCGCCGCCAGGAGCTGCCTGATGCACGCTCGAGCTAAGAAAAGATAGTCATTGTTACGTCAAAGGGGAGTTACGTGAGGGCACGATGAGGCCATCGCCTCCGCCTGCAGGATAAATGCATGCTGACACCATCGACGAGACCACCACCTCTCCATGTGAGAACGCGGTCACATGTGATCTCGCTGCTTCAACACATGGATGTCTGATTCTTGGAGAAGAACTAGGGATGAATTCTAACATGTTGTGCCATGCGCTGCCTGGGGTAGCAGAAATCAAAGGAGTTGCAAGACCATAGGGGTGCTCCGCCTACTGGAGCCTGGAGAGGAAGGCATAGGGATGTGGAGGGAGTTCCAGATCTGGAACAAGCCATCAACATCGCAGTCTGAGAAGATGCAACCACTTGCCACCTGAACATGGAGAGCACCACCTGCGCGGTGCCTGGATATCGATCTTGATGGAGGTGCAACGCAAAGGTTGCTGGAGCCGAGATACAACGGTGCGTTGGGGCGGGAGCACATGCAAAGATTGCTGCAAATTCTTTCTTGCAGCATGGACTGAACTTAGGGTTTCGACAACAAAACCGAGGAACCCTAGAATGATGAACTTCAAATTATACAAAAATTAGGGTTTAAAAAATAAACCCTAGAATACTCGAACAGATTACTTGAACAAATACTTTTCACAGATAAATCTTCATCGAATCTCGAACAGAAAAAATGCATGAAAACCTTAAGAATCAACCCACGCTGATACCATGTTAGAAAATAGAGAATGCAGAAGCATATCAGAAAGAAAGATAGAAAAGTTGAACATAAGACGTGATTTTACGTGGAACCCTACTCCCTAAGGAGCGGGATGAAACCACGAGAGAATGCCTCAGAGGACATATGTGTTCATTGCACTTTCTCAATGGATACAGGAGGTTTGTGGCTCCTTATATCACCTCCACAGAGCCTCCAAGTCCCACCACTGGTAGATATGAGACTAAACTCAGTGATGGGGTAAATGGATCCTGGAGAGATCCATTTACCCATCTCCCATACATATAACACATATAACAAATACTCCAACAGAAAGTAAACAGAGGACTCTTGTTTTAACATTAGAACCTCCTTTTGTTTATTTCAACTTAGCTGTGGCAATGGTTCTAGTTTAATTTGCATTACTTGTTTGGAATTCCTTTCCAAAAGGTAAATGTGTGAATGCTCAAAGTCATAATATCAAGATGCACCCCATCAATTGTGCCCATACCAAGATAACATACACGTGACTGAAATACACCCCCATAGGATACATTCTCTCCAAGTCATTTGTATATGCATCACTCTTTAAGCTCCATCAAAAAGGATTGAAGAGAGCCTCAACGAAGAAAGAAACAAAAGATGATCCACGTCTTCATGCTCCATACCACACACCAAGCATGTGGTGTCTGCATGTGGTGTCTGAGTCAAGCACCCATGTACTTCTGTAAAACTCCATCAACAACCTCTTCCTTCTCCGCAAGCACATAAGTAACAATGGAGGGCGCCTTATACATCTATCTCAGCCAGTGATCATGTACAAAAGTGAAATCCAATCTGTATGGATGTCACACCTCCTTCAACCCCCTGAGTGCTCAATATTCCAACTTTGAGGCCATATCACCTTCCACCTGACCCCTACTGCCCCATTATGAACAGTACTCCAGAAAACAAATCACAACATGCCTCTTCCAGATCTAACGAAGGGGCAGTAGTGTAGGGAACAAATCCCAAAATACTCCTCCAAACCAAGTATATAACAAAACTACAATGCAATATATATCCAAGTTACTTCCTGGACGATTACCGGATATTCCTTAGACAACGCTGAAAATCTGCAATCAATGTGTGACCATCTTCCCAACTTAACGTCTTGCCCCTTTTATAGGTGAAGAAAACATTGTTGCCCAAATATTCTGCTCCCTCACATTTAACCAGTGAAACTTCGAAACCTTGTTCAGCATACTCAATTCAAATCTTCAATCCAGCCTGAAGAAGAGGTCCCTGCCAAGTGCCAACAAACGTCTTCCCTCTTCACAAAAAGACCATCTCTCCCTCCATGACATAATGCCAATCCCCTTTTTAAAATATAAATGTCCTCTCAACTGTAAAACCTTTTCTATCGTTTAAAGATTGCAATTAAAATTCAATTCTACTGTGACTGTTCACTTAGCAACCTCCTTACCAGGCTGCATTGTTGTATTTTTCTCCACTCTACAAATACTCGAGGACTCTACACCACACATTAGATAAATCATAAATGTGATGACAATTAGGGACTGACAGAAATTCCGTCTTATAAGCATAGATCATTTTATCCGTCATTTTTAATCCACCTTTGGCTGAATACAGCCAATTTTCTATCGGTGCCTACAATGACCAGCATTGCTTTTCTGCACCTCCTATCCAATTTCTCGTTCATCCAAATTCCTTGAAAGTAGCCCTCCGCTCTCTTGTAATGGTTTCTTACATCAGCATTTTGGTATAAGTGTAAGTGTAACATACAAGAGAGTACGATGGGAGTACATGGAATAAGCAAAAAACAGCACACTTTAACCAATATCAATGAGAATGAATAAAATATTAAAATATTTTTTGCCACCACAGACAGAAACATGGTAAATTGAAAACGATAAAATATTAAATGATTTTTTGCCACCACAGACAGCAATATGGTAAATTTGATTAACATTACGTATAGCTATATTTATCCAAAAACATGGGGGTACATCGGGTAAATATTATGTGATTCTCGTGTGAAACATTAACAGGTTCAAAAATAATATGAACCATAGTTGAACATTAAGTTGATCTGTCCAAGGAGCAAACAAGTTGGGTAAGAAGCCCCGGATGGGGTTGGGGAAGATCAATAAAATGTTAGGAGACTAATAAGCTCAAGCACAAAATAGATTTATTTGGAGAAAGGAACCCATTACATGACACAAAAAAAAGCTTTGTTTGATCTAGTTGGACTAAAAGAGGGAATCCTCCAATGAATTTACTCCATACTGTTAAAGCATAAAAATCTTAAATCCAGAAATCTCATGTGAGTATCACTCTGATTTCGAAAGGTGCATGCAAAAAAGGATGGTGATGTTGAATCATATCATTCCTCAATGATGAACTAACTTTAACAAACAATTATCATGGATTCATTTCACAAATAGAAATTTTAACTTGATGAAATAAGCATTTTATATTACACAAACTTCTAACACTTGCTAGCAGACCTGTGGTGCAAAGATGTATGCCAATGTCCCAAAGATTGCTCCACCTAAAAGGAAGCCAGCAACAAAATCACCACCGCCACCTCTGGAGTCGTCACTACAAAAACCACAAAGAAATGGTTAAAATCCACAGCCACTGTACAAAATCAGTCTACCTTTTCATATATAGCAAGTGCAGCGCACCAAATTACGCAGTGAAGCACGGAATATGGTGAATAGGAGTAATAAGGGTCTTGATGATCATAATCAGGAAACTAACATAAAAGTGTGTTCCTTTAAAAAAAATAAACGTGTACGCATCAATTTGACATTTGGAATGATTTAGAAAAGGATGAATGTGTAAATGAAGATCTGGGGAAACTGTTTGGCACGGGCAGTTAACCATTCTATTTTTCAGGTCAGAGAAATGGATGAGAGCATGCACACAATTATGTATTTTGAAAAAGTGTCAAAGTGCACTTCTATTCCTTATTAAAACACATAGGTTGTGGTATACACTGATCTTACTAGACTCCCTGTTAAAGCACATGGATGCATAATGGGTAGCAAAATGTACTTTGACGGTGACTGGATAACATCAATTTTGACATGATTTCAAGAAAAATTGGTAACAGAAAATACCTAGGGCATTAATAAAACACAATTTATCTTATATTGCATATTTTGTTGCGACAGCAATGAGAGAGAAAAGCTGAATAACAATGTCAATTACTTAAATCACACAGTATATTTCTAGAAACATTCATGCCTAAAAACACAATTGAAGCATCTAGAAAAAGTTTACTTATATTCCGCACGGGCAACCAGTGCTCGTCGAGCCTTTTGCTGTCCTGGCTTTCTTGAAAATGACAGTAGAGAGCAGTCACTATCTTTAGTTCCAAGCTTAGAGGAGTGCAAAGGACAAGAAAGCATGCGAGCTTTGCCTGCGTAGAATATACAATTGAATGAGTAATGAAGGAGCAAACAAAAGCTAAAAGATAAAGGCAGACAAATCCTAGATATTTTGAAGACAGACCAGATATTTTGGGAACTAAATTCCCCGTTACGATTTATAATTCTGCTATCATCCTCCTCCATCGTGAGAAATGAGAAAAAAAACTCAGAAGTACACTAGAAAGGTATGCTAATTTCTTTCAAGTGGCTATCAGCTGTGCTTTAACATATTACCGAAGCAAACGAAATCCGACAGAATCAATAAAACGTTATTAAAAGCTTGCAAAAAGTGAAAAAACTTACTTCCAATCAGGAATCAAAACCTGAATAATTTACAACAAGGGTAGAGATTGATTGAAGAACATGAGCAAAAACTCAAGCGGCAGAGGATTGATAGACCGGGATGCTGTGCGCCTCTGTCTCAAAACCCTAAAATAGATTGCTAACAATAATTGGGAGTAAAATGGGGGATCGCATCCCACCATCACCAAACATCTCCGAGGAAAGAAGCCCTAATCGGTCCACATCGGTGGCATGACATAGTTGGAATATGAATCAAAACAGTTGAGATTTCTAGCGAAGAGAGTGGGAAATCGGAAGATCTACCGGAGATGATAGAGAGAGTAGCGGAAGACATCGAGGGATGGACCGATCCGCACGATATCCACCAGAATGGCCGCCGCCGCCAATGGAGTGGAGGAGCTCGAGCCGGAGGAGGACCAGTGGTAGGAGACGGCGACTAATATTCCTCTTCCCAATATTATTATAATGCACTATTTCCATAAAATTTTAAAATAAATAAATTAGAGTTCCACTTCCACCCGTTCTTGCGGATCTGAAAGCCCCCAAACGGTTGTTTTACCGTTGACTGTTGGATCCAATTTTTTCTTGAAATTCAAGACGCGGTCAAAATTGGAAAATAACAAGTAAATTACAAAAACTCACTGAACTATGACCGCCAGAAGTAGGCTTTCTCTCCGTTCCGCCCATTTTAGGGGGGAAGTCCTGCATGATAATGGAGGTGAAGAGACATCCATTCAGGATTCTCCTGATAACACTTGGTGACCATCCGATGTTGTCCATTCACGATTCTCCTGAGAACACTTGGTGACCATCCGATGCTGATATCAGAGTAGTAATCTCTCAATAACATAGTTTCTCATTCAAATGACATGACGGAAGTGAAAGATATTGAGAATCCTTAAGCGCATCACGGAAGCGTGTCGATTGCATCGTATGCAATCGAAGCAACTAGTCGCACTAGATGCTAGATGCAGCGGAAATTAAAAATTTTAAAACTAAAGATGAAACCACATGATCACGAGAACACTTCTCGGATCGTTTCATCAAACCACCAAGTATAAGGAATACATCTTGAAGCGTGGTTGTGATCGCGAGATCCCAAAGTAGAGATCCTCCTGTCTTAAGTCCGATCCACGAAGAACGCACTTGCAGGCGTGATGATGAGTCACGTTCCTTCCCGCAATCCTCGATGAAGATCCAAGCGATGGCTCCCCCGATTTCGTCAAACGAAATCCGTCGTCTTCCTTTAGAGTAAGCAACTCCAAAGAAGATGGAGATTCACGAGTCGTCGAAGGTGAAAGCCGAGAGTCTCTCCTTTCTCAACACAAGATGGATGGCCATCTTTTGGAGGAGAGAAAGAGAGAGGACGAGAATATGAGAGAGAGAGAGAGAGTTGTAACCTTGTACAACTCTTAATCATGTACATTGGAAGGCTACCCTAGCCCTCCTTTTATATTAGTTTAGGATCCAATGGATCTCAATCCATGGGACACATGGATCCAACGGTCAGGCTTGGTCCATGTAAAATCAATGGCTATGATTGTTGTTGGTTAAAACCAACAACATTTATTTATAATTAAATTAAATATATGTTGCAACATTATCAACACAATTTAATTTAACATAAATCAATTAATTAAGAGATTTATCAAGATAATAAAATGAAGATAATGTAGCCTCCTAAAATGGGGCATCACCCATGACTATTTCATGGGTGACGCCACCTCATCAATGGTGGTGGCTTATTATCTCCTTTTTATTATATCATATTATCTCTTAATAATTTGTGATAACTATTTTCACAAAATTATTCACCAAATTAATTCCAAATTAATTTGTGAATATTTCAATCATGCCATTGAAAATATGTGAATCATATTCACATCCCAAACTAATTTGTAAATGACATTTCCAGTTAATTAACAAATGTGAATCCAATCCACATTTCATAATTAACAAATATTATTTACTAAATTTCTCTCCCTTGAATATATGTATATTATAAATCATATTTACAATACACAAATATTATGGATAATAATATCCACATTCTCTAATCCTTGATAATTAAATCCCATTTAATTATCTTAGATAATAATTCTCACAATATGAATCACATTCATATTATACTTGATAATTAAATCTCATTTAATCATCAAGTTCTTCTTGCTTGGATATGAAGTTCATCAAATGAATTATTTTTGAACCCTTTCAAGAATATTGTGCTTTCTCCGCAGATACTTGGAGATAAGGACAGGGCGATTGTATTATTCCACGTATAGTGACTTGGATGTTGAGATCTCATCTCAAATCCAGATCTTACGGACCTCCCACAGATGCTTGATTAAATCAAGACCGTAAATCTAATCTTCTCATTGAATCTGAATCTCATTCAAACCAATGTCCAACATTTGGACTAAGATCAGATTGCTTCTCTACTGAAAGGAGTCACTAAAATCCAGACCTATTTCATCACTCCTTCAGAATGGAAGCGTCATGGATATACAATCGTTTATGATCACATCACCCTCGGGTATTCCCAATACCTGTACATCCTGCATACTGGAAGACCCATGGTCAACCCGAAGATCAAGATCTATTTTACACTGTCTTCTTCAGGGTTTGATCACCAAGTTTCTCATTTGATCATTGGGATTTGGTATCGATCATATACTTTCCAAAAGCATATATCATACCTAGGTCTTGATCATATACTTTCCAAAAGTATATATCGAACCTACAAATTCAGTCAAGCTTCCAAAGCAAGACGACCGTGCACGGAATTTGATTCTTCCCAATATCTCATGAGTGAGCTCATGTCTTCCGATTCAGTAGTGAACCTGTATGATCCCTTTGAGAGATTGTATTACTCATATGCCCTTATATGCACACCAACGCGCCGGTGTATAGACCTTGGTTAGGTCATCAACCTATTGGTCTGTCAAATGTGCATACTCAGACATATAGCAATACATCTGTCTCCGGTCAGAGGATGCGTGCCTATGCTGTGACAGCATTCAACATAGGACTTAGGTTATCTCGATCTCGTTAAGTCAACTCTTTGACCTAACTAATCTGACACCTCCGAATCTCTATTCCTATGCAGAGGACCTGCATCAAGAGGTCGGTCAGATATCAGCCTATGTGAGAAAGGATTGCCATCTCCTACTCAGGCTGGAGATCACATCTTAATAATCATTTGACGGTGCTTTATGAGTCCTCAATCTAACCCTTTAGATATTCATCCAAACACCAGCCTCTATGATTCAATAATTGAATCAATAGCTGTATGATCATTAAGATAGCCATGGTACATAACCCTAATTGTACAGAGGGACCTATTATGCAAATTATTTATTCTTTATTTCAAATCAGGGAATGATATTCGCAATAACATTTATTGCATAATGGCTCACCGTGGGCTCACATGTCCAACAATCTCCCACTGACCCAAAGAGCCATTAATGGGCTAATCATTTAAACCCACACTCATGTGACAATCATAGGCTATTTAGAAATAGCTAGGTAAGCTGATCAATCACTCTGTTCCCAAAAAAACTATGCCAAGTCCTTTTACGGTACTTGCATATCCCTAGGTAACAGTGCTAGCATCCAATGCGAATGTTGCATCTTATGCAACCAATACTCAATCTAGTCAAAGCACTTATAGTGTCCTTGACACTATTTCTCAATTATTATAACCAGTATTTCCATAATTCTTATTAGAATACCCTTATTCTGTGAGATCACTATCTCTCAAGGTATCCACAGTTAAGACCTTTTAGATCTCTATCTATAAAGTCTTAAGCTCATGAAGATAAGACTTAGAGATCACCATCTCTAAAGCCTTGTCATCTTTGAAGATATTGTTATTACTGCAATCAAGTGTTCTTTCTCCATAGTAGGATTAGCAACACTTTGCTACTCCCACTGCATGGCAGATATCTGGCTTTTATACATATTTAGCGTACACTTAGCTTCTCGTAACTGATGCACATGTGCAAGCAATTATAGCATTCACTTCCTCAACTCTTTGAGGTGCTATCCCTTTAGACAGGTCAGTACCAAATCTCAAGGGAAGGAAGCGTTTCTTGGAATTTCCAAGAATGGAGCATGTCCAAGGTGTACTACAAATGTGATAGTCCCAATACCCTCTTTCTCTTTGCTTCTGAACAACTTCAGAACTAAGATCTAAGAGGTATCCTTGAGATCATATCTCAAGGTATGGAATAGCCAGTCTATAAAACACTTATTATCATCCTTATATCATTCCAAATGATTAGGATATTATCTACATTTAGCATGATGAACACAATGGCACTCCCACTAAGCTTCACATGGTACATCAAGATTCTATCTGAAATCATAACATTTATAATTTCATCAAATCTGATGTTCCAACTACAAGAAGCTTATTTGAGTCCATAGATGGAGTTTCTTTAACTTGCACACCTTGCTTTCCTCAACCATGAAGCCATGGGGCAACTTCATGTGAATATCCTCAGAGAGGTATTCTTAGAGGAATGCAATCTTGACTTACATCTTGAAGATGGAATAGTCAAGTTGTGTAGCTAAGGTTAGCAATATTCTGATGATTTTAAGCATGGTTTCCGAAGAGCAAGTCTCATTGCAAGCAATGTCTTCTCTTCCGGTGTGTAGCTTATGGCTACGAACCGAGCTTTGAAGGTCTCTACCTTCTCATCGGGTTCCCTCTTCTCTTGAAGATCCATTTACACCTTTATGGGTCTAACCCTTACAGGTGGATCCTCTAGGGTCCATATACAACACTTTGTATATGAAGTCTACTTTAGACTTTATTGCTAATTTCCATCTTTCCATGTCATGGTCCTCAGGAACTTCATCACATGAAGTCCGGTCATTTTCAGATTTAACGGAGACATGGAATACATCCTCAAATTCATTTGAAGAGGTGTTAGTGCTTCATCTTTAATTATCCTTTAAGTTTCCGATTTCAGGAGCCTCATTATCATCTCAAGATTAAATGAGTTCATTCACTTCATTTTCATCTTGATTCTCAAGAGAGTCATCCTCCAAGAATCACATTCTCAGAGATGAGATCTTTTAAGAATCTCAAGGTCATAAAGTAGGTATCCAATACCATTCTTTATTTTCCTAATGAAGTAGCACTCTCAAGTGCTAGATTCCAACTTGCAGGCATGGAACCTTATTAAGGATATATATTATAGTTTCTACTACACATATATACCTGGAAACTAAGGGATAATTATGCTAAAATTCATCATTGATCAAATCATGTCACACATGATCCAATTACATCTTCCTACAACTCCATTGAGTTTAGGTATGTTAGGAGGATTGAGATAGAAATGATATTCATATCTTCATAAGGTATTCTTTGAATTTTATCTAACAGGTACAAGCTACCTAGGTTAGATCAAATTCATTTCATCTTTCTTCAAGCTTTGGTTCTAAACCAAAATTATGAAATCTTTGAACATTTCAAAGGTTTCTCAGGTGAAGAGAAGAAATCTCACGTCATACATAATCATCAATAGATATCACATATCCATAATGTTTACTATGATATAGATGATCTACGTACATCAATATGTATGAGATCTTGAATACCTCGACATCTAACACCATTCCCAGAGAAGGGTGTAGTGGACATTCTTTGAATACAACATTCACAAGTATGTAAGATTTGAAATTTTAGACATTCTAAAGTTTCATATCTTACTAGTCTATTGATCAGATCAGCAGACAAATGTCCAAGGATTGATGCCAGATCATTGTCAAATGATCTTCATCCTCCTATTGGTCTTGTAAGGTTTGATTTTCAGTATTAGAAATCTCAATGAACCATTCATTAATTTTCTAATTTTGTGGAGTCCACTAGATTTTAGATTACTATCTGAAATATATCCATCATAACTCTTTATGATAGTTCTATCTCAGAATTCATGTTTATTTCCAACATTTAGAAACAAACAATGAGGGTATTCTAATATCTAGGTCATAGAGACATTCTCTAAGACAAAGGGCTCTCCCACTGAAAATATGAAGTCTATCTATCCAACAGAGATTGCTGCAACAATTACAGCAATATCCATGTAGATGAATACTAAACCTTAAGATCAAATTTCTAATCTTCTAATGTCATTAGAAGATTTGGATACAATTGTCAGACTTTATCTTATGAAATAAGAAAGTCAAAGTCAATGATTATATGTAGATTATTCTGATGCTCTATCTGAGTCCTTCACTAAGGATTTCAGATAGACTTGATAGTCATACTATCAACACATCAACTTATTGCAGTATTGGCATTCATCCAACTCTTTGGATGTGATATGGAAGTCACAGAAGTAGGTCAACTCTTTGACTTTCCTTCTTACTCGGGTCCGACCCATGCTTCCACTACGCTCTCTTTATTTATAAACAACCATTGTTCAAGACAAAGAATCTCTTATGTTGAATTCCAAAGATTTCAATACAAGAGCATTTCAACATTTATACATGCTTCATTAAATTCATTCAAAATGATTACTGTGAAGCTTCATGAATGACTTGAGTATAGATAGTAGAATGATGACACTCATCATATCTACATGCATCTTAACTCTTATAGACTTAGGTTCAGGTAGGTATTCAGACATTTTGAATACATCATCTCTTTCGAGCCACTATTCTGCATAATGCAGAGAACCATGTCAATCATGATTAAATGTCTAGAGCACATATGTATGCCAGAACATCTTCTTAGATTTTATAAGGATTATTCGACAATTAAGATCACCATCGACATGTCACTTCTAAAGTACACTCGACGAAAGATCAAGACTATAGAGACATACAAACCCTAAGGTGATGTCATATTATCTTATTTAATTGTCATTCCTCATTATTGTTGAGGAAACTTGTACATTGCAACCACATACATTATGTGTTCAATTGCAAGTACAATATCTAGATCATAGTCCAATCCAAGATATTTTACAGGTTATTATTGAGTATAATATTGAGTGGGTTTAATGAAGGATTATCTGAAATAAGAAATTTGCATAAGGGTATATATATTATATATATATATATACATATTTTACTTTGATTTAGGATTTTTTTATATCAAAGTTGTCTTGCCTTGTCAACACTGAAAGTTTATTCCCTTAATCACTTTCAATGTAAGAGATATTCTTACCATTATATCTCAAGCAAGATCTGGGATCTCCTTTCCTATCTTTATCGCATTCCAATAATATGAGAACTTATGACTCCGATAAAAAGAAGCGGGAACTCATTCCGCCTTTGCAAGTCCAACTTGCATTCCCAATTCGGTCTTTAACACCCGGGCCCACCACCCCTAAGATGATGTTGACCCGTTGTTAATTGAACCAACCGTCAACAGGATTAGAACTCGCTATGCGCAATGCAATATCGTCCCAATAATATGAGGACTCGATGTTGGGGTCACTACGCATACGGCCTTACTCTTTCGAGAAGCAAAGAACCCGATCCAGATGTGTTTGCATACAGGAGCTGTCACTTCGGACAGACGTCTCCTACATACAATCCCTGGAGACGGAACCCTTCGCCTTGACGGGAGACCATAGATGTCACTTATGTGATCTTCCACCTCATATTCAAATTTTTATAATTAATTATCGTGAATCATATTCACATAATTAATTCTTCCAAGGGAAATACAAATCTATTCATAATAGAGTGTTTATTGGATATAATTAATTTAATCACATTAAATTAATCATTAATCCAATCATCAATCAACAAACTTGATTATTACTTGAATAGTAGGTATTATCTCAAAGTACTTATTATTCAAATTTTAATAATTAGAAAAATACACATTGACTTTCTCCGGCATTATACAGTCCCTACCCGTTGTCATGGCCAGTACCGACGAGAGTGGGACAGACCACATACTTGCAACCCGCGACCCCAATGCTCTCCAACTAGGCACCATATCCGCCTCAGGAAAGGATAATATTTGATAGATCATCATGTACTTTGAGATGCTCATCGGTTTTTCAACTGAAATTATACCATATAATATACATCAAAACAATTTTGATTATATTATAAGGAGATTTGCTAAAAAAATACCCAATCCTATTCAAGCAAGAGGGTTTTTCATGTAAATGTTGTCCTACAACTATTGTAGGATAAACTAAGGTTTTTCATGAAATCAATATTTGTTGATGAACCAATGATCAAGATCTATTATCTCATCATTGTGGTTTATGCAAATGTCATTCAATGAAATAATTATCTCTTTAAATATTTCACAAATATTTATCACTAATTATTCCAGAAAATTAACAATTAATTTTCATCATGATAATTGAATGACTTATCACAATTTTCAAGATCAAAAAATGTTAATTTCCAGCAGTGACCTCCAATCACTAAAATTAACTTATCTTGATCAATTTAAATCCAAAAAATGCAAACTCAGTTTCCAAAGATTGTCTATTTGATCTATTAAAGAACCCAGGTGATAATTCACGCATTTAAAGGTGAATCAAAACCGTAATTATCTCATTAATCACGTTTAAATCCGCAGTTCCCGCAACAGTTGATATATGCATATTCAAAAGACCATATCTTGAGCAAATGAAGTCCAAATTTCACAAATTCAAATCCTATGATTTCCTTAATTAATGGGGAAAAAATTCAATTGAAAATTTTGTGTTTAAATATTTTAAACAGTACCGAAAAAATCAATTAGACAGACGTGCGAAAATTGAAATGCGGTAAAAATTTCGCAACCCTTTCAAGAACCAAATCGTCTAAGGTCTATGGATCATATCCAAAACATTATTCGACCTATGGCTCTCATACCACTTGAAAGATATTGAGAATCCTTAAGCGCATCATGGAAGCGTGTCGATTGCATCGTATGCAATCGGAGCAACTAGTCGCACTAGATGCTAGATGCAGCGGAAATTAAAAATTTTAAAACTAAAGATGAAACCAAATGATCACGAGAACACTTCTCGGATCGTTTCATCAAACCACCAAGTATAAGGAATACCTCTTGAAGCGTGGTTGTGATCGCGAGATCCCAAAGTAGAGATCCTCCTGTCTTAAGTCCGATCCACGAAGAACGCACTTGCAGGCGTGACGATGAGTCACGTTCCTTCCCGCAATCCTCAATGAAGATCCAAGCGATGGTTCCCCCGATTTCGTCAAACGAAATCCGTTGTCTTCCTTTAGAGTAAGCAACTCCAAAGAAGATGGAGATCCACGAGTCGTCGAAGGCGAAAGCCGAGAGTCTCTCCTTTCTCAACACAAGATGGACGGTCATCTTTTGGAGGAGAGAAAGAGAGAGGGCGAGAATATGAGAGAGAGAGAGAGAGAGAGAGAGTTGTAACCTTGTACAACTCTTAATCATGTACATTGGAAGGCTACCCTAACCTTCCTTTTATATTAGTTTAGGATCCAATGGATCTCAAACCATGGGACACATGGATCCAACGGCCAGGCTTGGTCCATGTAAAATCAATGGCTATGATTGTTGTTGGTTAAAACCAACAACATTTATTTATAATTAAATTAAATATATGTTGCAACATTATAAACACAATTTAATTTAACATAAATCAATTAATTAAGATATTTATCAAGATAATAAAATGAAGATAATGTAGCCTCCTAAAATGGGGCGTCACCCATGACTATTTCATGGGTGACGCCACCTCATCAATGGTGGCTTATTATCTCCTTTTTATTATATCATATTATCTCTTAATAATTTGTGATAACTATTTTCACAAAATTATTCACCAAATTAATTCCAAATTAATTTGTGAATATTTCAATCATGGCAATGAAAATATGTGAATCATATTCACATCCCAAACTAATTTGTAAATGGCATTTCTAGTTAATTAACAAATGTGAATTCAATCCACATTTAATAATTAACAAATGTTATTTACTAAATTTCTCTCCCTTGAATATATGTATCCTATAAATCATATTTACAATACATAAATATTATGGATAATAATATCCACATTCTCTAATCCTTGATAATTAAATCCCATTTAATTATCTTAAGTAATAATTCGCACAATATGAATCACATTCATATTATACTTGATAATTAAATCTCATTTAATCATCAAGTTCTTCTTGCTTGGATATGAAGTTCATCAAATGAATTATTCTTGAACTCTTTCAAGAATAATGTGCTTTCTCCGCAAATACTTGAAGATAAGGATAGGGCGATTGTATTATTCCACGTATAGTGACTTGGATGTTGAGATCTCATCTCAAATCCAGATCTTACGGACCTCCCACAGATGCTTGATTAAATCAAGACCGCAAATCTAATCTTCTCATTGAATCTGAATCTCATTCAGACCAATGTCCAACATTTGGACTAAGATCAGATTGCTTCTCTACTGGAAGGAGTCACTAAAATCCAGACCTGTTTCATCACTCTCTCGGAATGGAAGCGTCATGGATATACAATCGTTTATGATCACATCACCCTCAGGTATTCCCAATACCTGTACATCCTGCATACTGGAAGACCCATGGTCAACCCGAAGATCAAGATCAATTTTAGACTGTCTTCTTCAGGGTTTGATCATTAAGTTTCTCATTTGATCATTGGGATTTGGTATCGATTATATACTTTCCAAAATCATATATCATACCTAGGTATTGATCATATACTTTCCAAAAGTATATATCAAACCTACAAATTCAGTCAAGCTTCCAAAGCGAGACGACTGTGCACGGAATTTGATTCTTCCCAATATCTCATGAGTGAGCTCATGTCTTCCGGTTCAGTAGTGAACCTGTATGATCCCTTTGAGAGATCGTATTACTCATATGCCCTTATATGCACACCAGCGCGCCGGTGTATAGACCTTGGTTAGGTCATCAACCTATTGGTCTGCCAAATGTACATACTCAAACATATAGCAATACATCTGTCTCCGGTCAGAGGATGCGTGCCTATGCTGTGACAGCATTCAACATAGGACTTAGGTTATCTCAATCTCGTTAAGTCAACTCTTTGACCTAACTAATATAACACCTCCGAATCACTATTCCCATGCAGAGGACCTGCATCAAGAGGTCGGTCAGATATGAGCCTATATGAGAAAGGATTGCCATCTCGTACTCAGGCTGGAGATCATCTCTTAACAATCATTTGATGGTGCTTGATGAGTCCTCAATCTAATCCTTTAGATATTCATCCAAGCACCAGCCTCTATGATTCAATGAATCAACAACTGTATGATCATTAAGATAGCCATGGTACATAACCCTAATTGTACAGAGGGACCTATTATGCAAATTATTTATTCTTCATTTCAGATCAGGGAATGATATTCGCAATAACATTTATTGCATAATGGCTCGCCGTGGGCTCACATGTCCAACAGGAAGTTACATCAAAATTGACGGGAGACGGGCAACAAGTTGCGCCGCCATTTCAATATGGAGCTCTTTCCTTCTACTTTAGCATGGAAGAGCCATTTCAGTGTTGTTAAGGGTCTCAAGGGTGGGACACAAGAATGGAAGAGGTGTGTGTTCATATATGTATATGTAAAAGTAGGCTTGCACGGGTATGAGCTAAATAGGGCAGATATCAACATGTTTTCATCCATTTTGATTTTGACATCTTTGGGTTCTTAGTAAGTGAAGTCGTAGAGCTCTTAGGAGTGTCCAAAAAAATATGCATACTAATGTTATGGTTCTCATGTCTATGGATATTGTATTTCAAAGAATTGGATTTGCCATCAAAAAAGATTGGCGGCACAACTTGTTGTTCATCTCCCATCAGTTTCTCTATAAAAGCTTATTAATGATAAAGGTGAAATGTTTCAACGTGTCATAAAACTAAATAAATTGAGTTGATTGTATTATCTTTCCACCTTGAAAAAAATCTCGAACACCATCTGTCATATTATTTCTTTTCAAAGATTTTAAGTATGTCGTTGCAACTGGGTGTATTGATCATTACTTTTCGCAATGTGTTGAAATCCAAGACGCTACACAAAGGTTTCTTATGTATACACTCAATTTCAATGTCATACATGCACTTGGAAAAACCGGTAACCAAACTTTGAATGTTTGTGTTCAGAGACGAGCTTATCATGTTATATTTCTAGCATTAAATCCCATCGACTCAAAATCCCGTTAAAATAAATCCCAAAAATCATATACCACATGGTTAGTTCTAAACTTTTATGTATGGTTAGTTCTGAACTTTTATGTAAATTATTGATTTTTTGTTAAATTCCGATTTTAAACATTTGCTTCAATATAACACATGCACAAAAGAATTGAAATGACAGTTTTATATCTCTAGGTTTAAACTACATTAGCTTAAAATTACGTTGAAACAAATCTCCAAGATATTTGAAATCCAGTCCATACTTTAGGGGCTTTTAGGTAATTTCCTCAAAATTAGAAAAGCAAAAAAACTAATAATGGTTCATGAAGTTCCCAAACATGCAATCTTCACGTTCCTGGCACGACAGTCTAACCAACTGAGCTAATAAGTTACCTTAAGAATTGCAACATAAGAATTTACCATTTAAACGTGAACAACATTGAACGAAAGGAAGGGAGGGAAGCAAAATGACAACGAGAAGTCAAAGCAGCACATATGTGTGGTTTGTAGGATTTCCTTTTGCTCTCTCCCTTACCGTCCCATGGAATTCCACCTCCGGCAATATCCACAACTCCCACGCTTTATTATCAGTGACCATCGAGAGCTGCTTCAGCAGCACCGTCCATCGACCGCTCAACATTGTCCTTGATCCTCGTTGTCCTCGTCATCTTCTTCTTTGCTCGTCTCATTTTTCGTCGTCTTCCTCTTCCACGGCATCCTCCTCCACGTCACCGCCCGATGACTCGTTGTCTACCAAGATGCGTCAACAGACGGGAATGTGGCCCCATAGACTGGGAAACCAGAGGGACACCATGAGCTGCCGTCGCAGATCCTTGCTTCCTTCCCGGTGTTCTCCTACTCATCCATCAAGAGGATGAGGAGGAGAGGCGAGCTCGTATGCGCTATCTGCCTCTCGAATTTCTCCGAAGTCGATGATGCCGTCGTGAGGCTTCTCGTCGTGTGTTGGCATGTGCTCCATCGGGAGTGCATCAATCTCTGGCTGGCGTCCCACACGAGGTACCCGATTTGTCGATTTGATCTTGAGAAGCAGTTGGAGAGCTGTCAAATGTCGATGGTGGAGGAGGACGAAGAATATATTCATTCCATCAAATTCACTCCCTCCTCCAGAGTGCATTCCTATGTCGAGAGAAGAGGATGCACAGATGAGGATGACGACAAGGACGATGAATATACTCGGACATTATCAGAGTTGACTGCAGGAACTACCGTCATAGCGGAGGATCCACGAGCGCAAATGATATAGATACACGTTGCACGTCATTGATGTGTGCTTATGTATATTTCGTATCGAATTCTTTGATTTGCGCATATGTGCATGATCGTGCATAAACCAATAGCGGTTTGTGAGGATTTACAATGGTTTAACATGTGCTTGCTCATTAAATTTCTTGGTCACCTTTGGTCACCACCCGCCTAATATTGAGGCCGTCTGATTTGTCTGATCTGATGGATAGGATTGGTCTATCTCTGCTTCCTTCTGAGCAGTCTGATATTTGATTAGATGTGATCATGGTTGCTTCCTTCCATCGAAATTCTGATTGTTGGATCATCATATCCAATGGCTTGGAACACGCCTTCAACCTCCTGCATACCTCTATCCTGCTGTGCAAAATCGCCTAACCACCCTATCTTCACTAGATTTAGCCAACCACCTCGATTACTGTTCCAACCAACTCCCGTCATCATTGTTTTCTCTAAACAAATGTCTTCCACGCCACGCCCTTTACCACCTCCTTCTCCTAACTTTCCCACGATAGTGGCAAATGAAACTTCCGCAAAACCCGCATGAACCGCCACCATTTCCTCTTTAAAACCTCCTTCACTGCCATCGTTAATGACGATACTCCCTTGAACGAAGATTACCCTAGATGTCTCCCTCCTTTCATGATAGGAAAATAGAGGGATTGGCGAGCGATCATGGGGCTCATCTTATGGAGTCGACCCTTGGCTGCCCTACCAAGTTACAGCCATCTCCGGCTGTTTGAGCTGCTCCCCACGACTGGGGGAAGTTTAACGATGACCTCGAGGTCTGCAAGATATTAAACCCAAGCCAAAACCCTCCAACAATGTTTCTTCTTCAAGGTTAGATTTTCTTTCATAATTTCTTTTAATTTTTCCATATTTGTATATAAGTTTTCATCTTGATTTGATGGCCCCAATACATTTACTGAAGATCCATGATCCACGCTAAGGGTTCGATCATACTCCGTGCTCTTCTAAGGCCCCAACCACCTCACGCATCTCTCTGTCAACAACAGAGGAAGGCCCATTCAGATCACCTCCTTCTCCATTTCCCGATCTCCATTCCATTCATATCCATACGTACACACATGCTTAATTGTTATGAACATTTTTTGCAGGTCCCCTAATCTTCAGTGGTCGAAGCTTAAGGAGAAGCTCCATTTTAGAGGTTATTCCTCGAAGTGTGACTGTCGAGCAAATGTTCCAGAGGTCCTGGGAGCTTCACTCAACCTCCAGGAACTTTGCTAGATATTTGTGAAGCTTCCTCAATCATTATTTAGTAGTGAGCATCTCAGAGGCGCATAGGAGTTCTCACCGGAGCCTCGTTTTCACTGACATGCAATGACAGAGGAGGGGAATATATCGAGCTACAGATGCCATAAGTTCTAGTCCTACCAGGACCAATCCAAGGGCGGAGGAACATCCACGTCTTCATCAACACGCCGGGTGCCTCAAAGGAATCAGACCTTCTTCCTTAGCGTCCGGGCCAGCCACGTGGCCCAAACCACATGTGATTGGCACAAACCTTGTCCCAAACCTTGCGCGCGTGCAGTTTACGTAGGAACTTGGGCGAATTGCAACCAAGTACCCCTTTCTTCTACAAAATATCAACTAGATCCAAGGCATGTGGGTTTCACATGTAATCATGGGCAAATTGCGTGTCTACCCACTCGATTGTCCATTATTGCAAAAATACCCCACATGGGGGGTATTCTATAAATTTCAGGATCAATTTTGTTTAATTGTATTTTAGTCCCCACGGGGACCTATGTGTAAGACATCTATCACGTTTTATAGCATTTATACCCCTGGATGTAAACTTCAATAACTTGAGCATCATATACCCAATTGAGATGATTTCGGTACCATTTTGATCTCCATTTAATTATCTTTGATATGATATAATTTATTTCTTGATTAGATAATAAAAGAAGGATTATTTGGTTAGAGTCTATATCTTGCTTCCATGTTTATTCGATGAATATGACTCTATATTGAATTGTTCATTTGGACTTAGATTTAATTTAGATGTTTGCTTAAGTTTGAATGATAATTTTAGGGCATAATAGTGAATATATTTTCATGTGTTCGTGTTTTATAATTTTGTTCACTCTATCATTATTTCTAACAAGCACTAAAATATTTTAAATCACATTTTGTCTCATTAATGCATACATTTGTCATGGGCATTTTTTCAGGCATTGTTTGTTTTGATCTAGATTATTTACTGATCGCTTAGCCTAAATAATTAAACACCTGAATAATCGTATAATGATTCGTGTTCTTGTGTTCGACCCTGGACTTCACAGGATATAAATTCAAGCCAAATCCTCCTCGTAGAGGTCATTCATTCGGTTATGTATGACACGCTAAGTGCCTGTGCTACAAAAGATACATCTTAATACATGTATTTAGTGGTTCATCAATGTCATCAGGGTATGAAAGGATAGGAAAAAGTTGCAAGCTAAAGAAGGCACTATATAGTCTAAAACAATGACCTAGAGCATGGTTTGAGAAGCTTAGAGTTGTGATGACCATATTGGGATATCACAAAGAAATGGAAATCATACTCTATTTATCAAGAGGAAAACAAATAAAGTTTCTTTGATTCTTTTCTATGTTGATGACATGATTATTACTGGGGATATTGAAGAGGAGATTGGGCAGTTGAAAGGTGAACTTGCAAGGTGTTTGACCTGAAAGACCTTGAAAAATTAAAATAGTTCTTATGCATTGAGATGGCAAGATATAGTGATGGGATCATCATATGTCAAAGGAAGTATAGTCTAGATCTTTTAAAGAAAACTGAAAAACTAGGACGTAAACCTACCGCTACTCCGATCAAGGAAAATCACAAGCTGAGCTTAGATGATGGAAAGCAACTTGATGAAGATTCTAAATGTCGGTACCCAAGATTTGTTGGGAAGCTTATCGACTTCACGCTTACTAAACCCGACATCACTTAGGATGTGAATGTAATGAGTCAATTTATGCATGTTCCCACTGATTTACACATGAAGGTTGTTGAACGTATTCTATGCTTTATAAAAGGGATTCCTGGAAAAGGACTTATATTTGTAGGAAATGGTAAGCTCGAGGTTGAGTGCTGCACCGATTTTTACTGGACATAATATTTTGATACAAAGAAATCTACTAATGTATATTGTGTGTACATGGATGCTTGTGAGGAGTAAATGACAATCTGTTTGTACAAGATCAAGTGTTGAAGCTGAGTACAAAGCTGTAGCAATATGTGTTACAAAGATGTTGTGGCTCAAGATTAATTTGACTGACATTGACGTTGATCTAAATATGCCTATTAAGCTTTTCTATGACAATAAGTCAGCCGTAAGTCTTTCCAACAATCCCATGTTGCATGACAGAACAAAGCATGCTGAAATTGATCGTCACTTAATCCAACAAAGATTTGATTCCAAGGAGTTGACGCTGCCATATATAAAAATTGAAGAGCAAGTTGTTGATCTCTTCACCAAGGAGTTGTCAAAAGCCAAGTTTGATAAGAATGTTGGCAAGTTGTGCATTTTGGATCTCTTTGCCCAACTTGAGGCAGAGTGTTGAGTGGCATGTAAACATGTAAATGGATCTTGGGAGGGGATCCGTTTTATCTTGGGCATATATGTATCTATCCCTCTCTCGTTTCAAAATATAAGAAAGATAATAGACAAAGCTCTAATTTCTATGAGCAACAAATGCTCTTCTGTCATGTGGTTTTTTCCTTGTATTGTGGAGGGTTTCCACGTTAACCATCATCTTTGTATGCGTGATTTTCTACAAGGATGATATACTCTTACATTCTCCGAGATTTACGATTGCAACTCCCACGTACAGTTTCTTGCTTCCGTGACCACTGCCATGCTAGAAGCATCTTCACTTTCTGCTTTTTTGGATGAGGACGGGCACCAAATCACATGCCCATCAGGGGAGGAGGGGTTGGTAGTGGGGTGCGCCTCGGTTTTTAAGCATTGTTGCTGGAACAGCCGCAGCTGAGGACCAAGTGTGGCTTATCCTTAGAACTATATATCAATCTAGGAAGTGTGAACCTGATTGCATATGCATAATGTCGCTTCTTCATCTTCAGTGGTAAGATTCCTTTATACTACTCCAACTCCTGCTCTTTATAAAATTATCCTTCTATCGTTAAAAAAGTTCCTAATGATTAGAACAGTTGATAAAGAAACGTATGATGAAAATTTCTAACACTACAATATAGTGTTAGGTGCATGAACTTGTGAATATTCACAAAATTCGTGTGTTTATATTATGTGGAATTATTTCTCGAGAGTTATTTTTCTTTGGAAATTAATAACAATCATTTCATTTTGAATACTTCTAAGATTCAGGTGCCTTGTTTTCATGGAAATATAACATGAAAGTAGGCGGTTATTTAATTTAAGTTTAATGCATAATCTTTGATTTACTTTTGCAAATTTCTATTTGTTCTCTAGTTGATTCCCAAATCGTTAATGGATTACTATTTTCTGTCGATCTCTTCTCTGTAGTTTCTGCCCTCCGTAGCCAAAAGAACCAATCGATGGGGAGGAGAATTCTAGCATCACTCAGGGTGTTCTCTCTTTTGATGCTCATATCAGTTCTTTGTCTCCTCAAGGATATGTTGATGTCAAGGATGATGAAATCTTGGTCATGGATACATGCAACAAATCCTCGTCCTCCTCCTAGCCAACTCATCCAGCCTCAATGAGGACTTGTTGGGATTTGCAACTATATCCAAAGATAGGGATGGAAACGGATAGAGACACACTTTGGTACATGTGGATACCCGTTATAGTTGTAGATATGATTAATTTTTGCGTATTTATTTGTTTTATGTGTAAGCCATCTTAGATATGTATATTTAAGCTAATCTGTAATAGGTTGTTATCTGCCTTTGATCTGTATCAATTGAATTTCTGCAAGGGTACTCATCTCGAATGTGACCGAGGCACAACCAATTGTGGCGGAGCTAGCTAAGAAAGTGACAAATCCATTGTCGAAGACGGTGCTTACTAATTGCAACACATTGTACTTAGGGGGCATCGAGATAAGAGAAGAAGCTCTCTCACTATTGAATGCTCATGATTTCCTCAGAGCCAACATAAATGCTGCAGGAGTTTACACTTCGGTGTCGGGATGTCGTTATATCTTCGATCAGTTCAACCTCATGTACTTGGCAACGTTGAACATAGTTCACCAAAACATCTATGTCATCGCCCATGTTATTTATCATTTCAGAGGAATTTTCATCCCATGGGTAAATTATTAAACTTATTGCATAGGTGGTAGGTAAATTTTTTATTATTATTTACCGTAGGTAAGATGTCTCTTGAAGAAGCAGCTTTGGTTAAGATAAAGACCCCTCTTAAAGAGGCAGCTTTGATCAGGGATTAATTCCAACAGACGAACAGAACCCGCCTACGCGCATACGCATTCCCACCGCCACAGTTCGCCCTCTGCTACTACCTTGCCACTGGCGCCCCCTGCAATCACCGCCGCCCCATCCTCACCGTCGGCCCCTCCACACGACAGACTTGCCACCTCCGACCAACCTTCACTCCTTCCCCTTCCCAAATGTCAAGGAAGGTAATGCCTATTGTGGGATTAAGGCTTTTAAGGTTTTTTATTTTCATGTTTACATGCTATTGAGTGGAATGTCGGATTTGCTAAATTATATATATATATATATATATATATATATATATTCATCACTAATCAATGATTTTCGACGTATTGTAAATAAGGATGTCTGGTGAAATTCGTTGTTTTTATCATTGTGGTGAGACTTTTTCAAAGTCGAGTAAGGACGTGACGTATGTTGGAGGTCATATGAAAACCATCAAGATCGGTCACGTAATGTCATTCACTAGTTTGATTGATCACATCAAGTCCGTATTTAGGATTGACTTATCGCAAGGAGTCGAATTGCATGTGTTTCATAGAACAACCCAAGATGGTGCAACGTTTTACATAGGGTGCGTCGAGTTTGATAATGATGTTCGAGAGATTGTGGAATATGGTGAGGAGATAGGTGATGCATATCAGCCTGTGATATTTATTATCATTATTTCTACGCCCAGATCAGTACCTCATGGATTTTTACATTAGGGTGGAAATACATATTTACCTCCTGTGGTAAATGTGGGTCCTTGTGTAGGAACTCATAATAATGATCCAGAATTTGATAGGTTGATGGAACCCTTGCCCCAGAATACCGATTAAGAGATGGAAAATGATGACATTGAGGAGCATGATCATCTGGGAACACAGATTGTGTCAGACACCATTTTTGAACATGAGAGGAGGTGATGGTTATATTTTAAATGGGGAAGATTGCATGAACTGTGATGATGTGATCATTTTGAGTAGCGAGTTGAAGAATGGGATGCTTTTCAAATGCAAAGCCAACCTCGTGTACTATGTGAAGGTGTTCCATATTAAAAGATATTACAACTTCATGGTAGTTGAATCATACATGAAGGCCTAGGATGTGCACTACAACAAACCGACCAGAGTATGCTTGTGGAGATTGTGTGGTCATCGTCGACCAATTGATAGACGGTTTGTTGTCTCAATGGTTGATAAGTTGCATAATTGTTTGAATCGTGTTGTCAATCAAGATCATCCTCAAATGGATTGCAACTTCATGACACTTAGATTTCTTAATCAAATCTAAATATCTCCCTTAATGAAGGTGTCGTATTTACATACATCAATTCACGATGAATTTGGCTTCCAAGTGAGCAGAAGGATGGTTTGAGATGCAAGGAGGAAGGGAATAGAGATGGTCTATGGAGATTGGAGAAAATCTTACATCGAACTTCTGTATCTTTTCAGGACTTTTGAAGAGGCTATTCCAGGTTCAGTTACAGATATTGAAACAACAATAGTGAATGAAGGATAGATATTTAAGAGGGCCTTATGAGTATTTGGATCTTGTGTTGTAGCCTTCAGACAATGTAGACCCATTTAGTGTGTATGGTATACACATGTATGAAAGGTATAAATAGAAGATTCTAATTGCTTGCTCAAATGATGCAACTATATTCTAACGTTGGCATTTGCATTTGTCAATGAGGAGGATGGCCCTAGTTGAGCTTGGTTTCTGAAGAGAGTGCGTTTGCATGTATTCCGTGATCATTCTGAACCGATTTATATGCAATAACTTGCTTGGTGCACTTGTACATGCAATTATGGTTTGTATCGAGGGTTGATGCAGTTGAGATTGGTGGGTCTATGATCCTATTACAGTCGTGGGCTTGGGAACGCTTTCCCCATATCGTCCTCGCAGTTCATCACTTACCTGTCTAGCAAGGAAGCCTTTGAGGCAAGGTGGCATGTAGAGTTTGATATCACGATGGGGTCAACTCATGTGCTTCGATCATATAGGGATGCACTTGACCTCCAACTTGTGGAGCAGGTATTGACTTAATCATGGTGTTAATCATTTCAAGATGCGTCGCTTATTTTATTTACATATCTAATGCTATGTAGGTGGTATGGACCCTGTATATTGAGGAGGTGTTATCTCGGTTACCTTTATATTGTCGTGACAATGAAAACTTGCATGTGGCTTGTGTATCATTAATTCACTTCTACATTGTCAAGCTACACACCTTGGATAGAGTCCTTCGTCAGTTTGGTGGGATTCAGGAGATTTCGATGGCTTGCAATACCTCAATTCATTTGCATTCGATCGATTTACGAGAAAAGAGCAACATCGATTAGAGGGAGTTCCATGCGGTTTATGTTAGACTGTGGAACATTCACATGGAATGCGTTGTGCCAATGACTCACATCCCAATGGGAGGACTAGATAAGGATGTCGACTACTTGTCATGGTATCGAAGTATTACATGCTGATTTATTGCTCGACATAGGTGCACCCTAGATTATACCATACAAAGTTTCTTTAAATGGCAATTATGTTCGGCTTTTTTATGTTGTTCTGACAAGAGTTGTTCCTACTACAGGTATCCTGTTTTGACAAGATTGTACGTCTTTGTGATGATGACGCTCCATGGATTAGAGAGCTTTCCACTGAAGCAAGTTTACATCTAAGTGAGTATATATAGTGGCAATTTAGAGACAGTGCAGATGAGGAGGTTCCCGAGGAAGATGTCGAGGTGGAAGTTGCACCTCAATGTCGTTCAAGTGTTCGAAGACATGGACGAGGACGAGCTCATCGAGAAAGAGCAGAGAGGACTTCTTGTGAGGGTGATGTCCCGGTTGGGACGCAACTACCACCACAATCTGGCATAAAATTTGAGACTTCCATTTCTGAGTGTGGTCCGTCTAGGGATCCTGCCACACTGCCTGCACCACGAAGGGATCGAGTGGTTACAGACGCAGAACCTTCGCAGCATTCACTGCTCCCTTTGGACTTCTTCGAAACTGAGAGAACATATATGAGCACCATTGCTGATTTCGATCGACACAACGAACTTCATGGATGTAAGCTAAACGCACCTTAGACATCGATGGTTGATGATATACTAATCAAATTGCAATATAAACGGAGAAGGGGGCGTAAAGGCTAGATCGATATCTATAGTATTTTTGTATTATAAGGCATGCATGACACTTTTATACGAACTTTGTATGTACATTTCTCTTTATAAAACGTGAGATGGTCTTGAATTGTGTGGTTCCCATGTTAGTATGATTTTCCATGTTATATGTAGACCTTTTATCCAACTAATCCATGAACTATGTTGCATTATTTTGTGTTATACCATATTTGATTCACATGTTTTATGATTCCCATGTTTTATGATTTAAATTAAATTTATACTTCCTAAAAAAGGAGAAGCAACAACTCAACTGGCATAGGCGGAGCCGCTGTTTCTCTTTTTTTTTTTTAGTTCTGGACAAAATCCCCCTCTTGAAGAAGCGGCTTTAGCCCAGAGCCGCCTAACAAAATCGCCTCTTCAAGTGGTGGTTTACCTATGGTAAATAATAAAAGAATTTTGCCTACTGCTCAGAAAAAATAAGATTGATAACTTATTCCAGATGACATAAAAATTCCTCATCATTTCACTTTTTTTTCGGTCGATGACTGAAATTCTATCTTCTTTGATTTCTGCTACCCTTTGAATGCCCGCAGGTTGCGTTGTAAAAACAAACAATTAATTTCCATTGTTTATTTGTGGTTAATTTTCTTGGAGATTTTTACCCGATAGACCCTATTAACTTTGTCAATTACCTCTACAACTTTTGAAACAACGTAATCCCCCCTCTCGACCATGTAAACTTGCCAACTCTACCCCATGAACATTCTGGGTAATCTCTTTGAAGCCTGTGGGGGTTCTTGGGGTAATTTACAAGGTCGATAGGGTAATTACGTTGTGCAAAAGGTTGTAGAGGTAATTTAGAAAGTTTATAAGGTCTGCCAGGTAAAAATTCCAAAATTCTTACAATTTAATCTCAATCCTGATTTATTTTCTTCTGTTTGAAGTCTATCTTGCTCCATTCTTCATGTGGTTGTGATCAAGAGAATCGTGATGATGGTAAAACAAACTAAAACACTTCAGAATCTGAAAGACAAAGTGAAATCGCTTGGCTTCGTCCTTAATCTCGAATCAAGCAAAGCTTACAAATTCTCACGTCAGATTAAAACACGGTTGACCACATTGATTAAATATAGTATAAAAATCACAAAAAAAACTGTGTAAAGTAGTTTGGTGGGGGTAGAGGATCAATCTACTATCTTTTACACTGAAGTTAATACTAAAAAAAATTGGAAGTAATATGCATATACTAAAAACGTGAAGATAAATATAACAAAGTGTGAACAGATGCTCAAAATATTCTGCGGTATTGAATGCGATGCAGAAGCGCTGCTAAACGTGAAGAGATAAAAAAAAAACAACTTGTTTTTGGCCATCGTCTGTTGGATGAACAGATGTCTGCCTACTGCTCCCAACCTTTGGCAGCACACGATTCATTGTTCACCGTACAGCACATAGGACATGTGCATGCCCTTCTTTATCTATTCCATTAATATTATATAATATCGTTTTTTACTCAGCAAAAGGACAGATGATTCAGTTTTCTAATTATTTCCCTTGCAGAAAAAAAACAGGGAAATTTGTTTTAATCAGTTTTCTAATTATTTCCCTTGCAGAAAAAAAACAGGGAAATTTGTTTTAAGCCCAGAAGTTTAGCAAAAAACTACATAGTCTCGGGTGGACATCCACTTGAACGGCCAACTTGGATATAATCATTATCTGAGGGGTTTTCAACATCCTGCTAAAAACTTATTCCATCTTGTTATAAATTTATAGCATCATATTATCCCAACTTGTCATATATCAAAACATCTTGCTAAAAGTTTCTTTTACATCATATCGTAAATTTATAATATCGCGCTAAAAAAGCACCCATCCATACTATATTTGTAAAGATCCGATAAAAGCTTCTCTAGTAATGTTATAAATATAATAGCACGTTAAATGCTTCTCCTGTCATAAAATCCATTGTTGAAGGATTCATCGTTCCATTACACATCACATCATAATAAAGATAAGGATATGATAATAATAAAAGAAGAAAATTTTGCAGGTGTAATCCACTATCGAGTAAGAAGGGTAAATTTCAAAAAATAGTCAAAGATGCTTCGACTTCTCAATCACGGGCCCCATTTTTCAAATTCAACAAAGAAGTACTGGACTTTGATTTAACACGGCAAAAAAAGATCGTGAAAATGAGGCATGTGTTTCGAAATGGAGACATGATCGAGGACTTTTTTAGTAATTTACCCAAAAAATTAGCACTCTGCTCTCCTCCCTCCCTCTCTCTGAAGCAATAATAAGCGGTTTCCGCAAAATTCGAATATATATATTTATTGTGATTCCAATTTACAGTGGTTGCGTAAGGAAATTGGGTTCCATTGTGAATCACAGCATCCGATTCCAACAATTTACCTGGAGAGTATATATCACATCAACCAGCATCGGCACGGGAGGACAAAATCCGATACCCGATAACCCGAATCCTATTCCTCCTATCTATTGGCCCTCCCTATAAATATTAAATAGACGTCGCCTGCAAATCCCAACCACCCAAAGAAAAGGAAACAGAGCACCACCACCATCCAATATCGTGTTCTCCGATGGGGGGCGGGAGCCTGGTGTTCACGTACGGGACGCTGAAGCAGGGCTTCTCTAACCACGCCCTCCTGCAGGACCTCATCCGCACAGGAGACGCCTCCTACGTCGGCCCCTTCCGCACCTCCCTCCCCTTCCCGCTCGTCTGCGGCCCCTTCCGCGTCCCCTTCCTCCTCAACCTCCCCGGCCGCGGCCACAGCGTCTTCGGCGAGCTCTACTCCGTCTCTCCGCAGGCCCTCGCCCGCCTCGACGACCTCGAGGGCACCTCCCGCGGCCACTACCAGCGCCTCCCCATCACCGTCGTACGCGCCGACGCCGACGCCGACGAGCCGGAGGAAGTCGTCGAGGTCGAAGCCTACTACGCCCACAGTAGCTACGCTGAGGAGCTCTGGAAGAGCAGCGGGGAGAGGGGGTACCGCGTCTACTCCGAGAAGGAGGCTCGGGGATATGTCAGACGCGTGGACAGGCCCCCCGGCGTCACGTTCCTAGATCACATCAGGACCTTCGTGTCTTCCAAGCACAACGACGTCGTCGCCGTCGCCGCCTCCTCCTGATCCTCTCTCTCTGTCTCTCCCCCCGTCCGTGTGACGTATGTGCTTAACTGCTCGCATCTGTATTGTTGTTGCTAATAAAGCATCGTCATGTATGGATGGAAGACTCAATGAACCGGATTTTGTAGTGGTGGTTCCAATTTAGCCTTTTTCTAATCGTCGTCGTCGTCATGTATGAAATTGGAGGGATTTTCATGCTCTGATCACCACCGAATCAATTAAGAGCGAATTTCAGAGCTTGCATATCACGATTTTGGTTTCGTTTTGAGATCAGCGATAAGAAATCCAGAACTGCTATAATTTCTCATATCCCACTTCCATTTAAACTATTATTATTGCTCATTCACTACCTATTCTACTATAACTGGTCACTTATTTTATAATAATTACCACTTAAAATGCAATTTCCAGGAAAATAAAGAAAGAAGAAATAGGAAAAACAAACCTTTATCTTACATTTATCCCACCAAATTGGCTCCTTTCATACGAGAGAGAAGGAAAATATAGTAAGGAATAAATGATGTTTAATCTACATTCTTGTACGGTCGTGGATGATATAAACTTGTTGAGTTATACTTTGAAGACTCAGTCGCGGATTCGGAATATCCATTTTTATACATGATTCAAAGTATTATATTTGCAATGAATATTATTAGGTTATTGACCAACAACACATCCTTTTCCCATAATTCAGTAGAAATATAGTGTGTCTACCGTACAAAAAATCGGGGTTCAAATCCCACTATTGTTGTTGCGTTAAGTAGTTGATTGTCAGCGTAAAAAATAGTCGAATCTTTCATCATGGATTTGAGCAAGAATCCATGTAGCCGTCCCTACTTATAGTGGGGGAATGTTTAGAACATTTAAACTCAACCATGATCGGTCCCAAGCCTGGGTAAATGAGGAGGGTTGTGTTAGGTAACCGACAACCAGCGTAAAGCAGTCGGAGACTTAGCCTATCCAGTAATCTTAGTCAATAAATATCAAAGCAATCCAAGTCCATCACATTGGGAAGCTGTAAAGAGGATTCTTTGATATTTGAAAGGGACAATTCATCTGAAACTTGTGTATCAATCAGAATCGCTTGAAGTGGTAGGATACTCCGATGCCGATTTTAGAGGGGATGTGGATGATAGAAAATCTACATCAGGATACTTGTTCATGTTTGGTGGTGCAACTGTTTTTTGGGGTAGCAAGAAATAAGGAAGTGTATCTCGACATACACAGGAGGCTGAGTACATAGCATGCAGCATTGCCACCACTGATGTTGTATGGATTAGACGTTTTCTAGAGAATCTAAGTCTCGAATTGGTCAAAGGGGCAATTGAAATGTATTGTGACAATCAAGCCGCGATTAGCTTGATTAATAGTGGGTCTAATAGTTGTAAAGGAAAGCACATTGAGATCCAATATCATTATATACAAGATATAGTGGGGAAACAAGAAATCACGGTTACCTATATCCCTACTAGTAACATGTTGGCTAATTCTCTAACCATGGGAATAACAGCAGGAACATACATTAAACATGTTGTTTTAATGGGACTCAGGAATGTATGGGTCAAGGAAGAGGTTTCATAGATAATGATCCTCATATGATAAATCTCCTTGTATATACTACACGAATAGTGGGAGCATATAAGTTTTTTGACAACTTCGATCAAGTGGGAGATGTTTGAACGATCTCGGTGAATGACCTTAAGTGGTCAATAACCGCACCCCACCGTTTCTTGGCCGACGCCTGCGGGATGACCGGATCCGACGGAGAAACGTTGTGTGGGCGCTGGGAAGGTGGGGCGGACAGCTCGAGGGGCTCGCACCCTATAAATAGGCCTCCCGACGAGAGGAGAATGCATCCCAAGCAATGCCTCGAGTGCGGGAGCCCCCTTCCATCTCTCTCTCCATCCTTCTCTCGTTCTCTCTAGAGATAGAACAGACGGCATACCTCGACACGTCCTCGACCTCACAACACACACGTTGTCATACGATCTCTTGGAGATCGTCCTCATATGTAGATACTTAGAATTGTCAGCCTGGTGATGCATAAAGATCCCCATTGGTGTCCATCTACCCACAGTCTACATAAATAATAGCAACCCTTCTCTTCGAATAATTATGAATTTGACCTCTACGATACCATGCATATTCTTAATGTACCAAATATGTTACCATAATATAATGATTTGTAATACTTGGCCATTACATTGATGCATATTATGATAATTTTAATATTGTATTTTGTCACTGACGAACAACATTAAATACATCTTCGTTACCATCTCTATATTATACAGTACTACGACAAGGAATTGGATATGTGCATACATTTTCGTATGGGATCGGATCTATAAATATATTTCAACGAAAATTATTACAGTTTGATTTCTCAATGATCCCAACTTGACTGATCCATATAAGAGGTCTTTCCTGACTTCGACAATCAGCACATCAACACAGAAAAACCTATTTGTGTGTAGATAACACATATACTATTTCTCATCCCCTCGGTTGTTGGCATCCGAAATACCATTAATGCCACCATGCAGGATCGCACTACCAACCGGATCTACGCCATCAGCATGGGCCTCATCTGCAGTGCCTTCATATGTGATGTCATAAATGGCGCTCATCGACGTCACGATCTCCTTCATCTATGATGCCAAAATGGTGCTCATCGACATCACGATCTATGCCTCTTTTGAAGTTGCTATAATCTATTATTATTATTATTTAGTGTAAGTATAACACAAAAAATAGCTATTAAGGTGAGTCCTAGTATTACACATTTTATCTATTACAGTGGTGAGTCTGTGAATGTATAGGTGATTATTTTTTTTCATTTTGAATTAGGAGAGAGAGGTTTCAAGATTGTTTATGTTCTGTCTTTTCTAGAAACTCCATTTGAAAACCCCAATTTTTCCATCGTATATATCATTTCAAACCTCATATATGAAAGCGAGGACTTCAGGTAAGAAAGAGAAGTCCTTGCAGGAAGATCCATGTCAAACTCATTATAATCCGTGATACTACAAGTAGTTACTCGTGCCATATTAACAAAAATAATATCGATTAAATCTTATGTTTAATAAAACAAATGTGAAAACCTTCCTATTATCCTGCTGGAAGAAAACGAAATATGATACAAAAGAGATGGAGCAGAAGTTTCACTAAAACTTCTGCTGGTTGCCTAGAAGCTGCATGACACAGTGCTTCGGTGATACAAATGCAGACCGTGGTGCAGGAGATGTAGTCAAGGACGATCATGTTGATGTGTTTCCCAATGATGGTGAAGAAGACTGGACGAAGGCAAGATTTACACATGCACTGAGGGAGCTGATTTGTTATGTGTGATAACACTGACCAAGGATCTAAATGCCAAAAACCTAGAAACTGAGTTCTCATAATTATCATTTATTGATCACAAGAAATGATGGAATCATCACCTTTAAATCACATACAACCAATCCTGTGTGGCATACATCTATGCAAACTTTTGTCGAATAAAAAGGAAAATGATGAATAGTTCAGGCAATCCATTTTAACGACCAATATGAGTCTCAGCATCAAGTTCTATTAGATGGATCCATGTAATTTGCATCACAATCCACATCCAACTTCAAGAACTCAGCAATCTCTTCATCGCCATCATGAGCGAGCTCCTCATCGATCGCCTTGCTAGACCAACGTCCTTAAAGCCACTTAGGCCAATTAAAATAATTGTCACGATTTCCAAAATATACGCCGACAATCTAGAAGACTTGCCAACAGAGACAATAGAAATAATGGAGCTCTTATGAGAGGGAACATAAAAGATCTTAGAAGATATTGATAACCCACAGGAGGCTGCAACCACCTTCACCTCAACAGTACAATGATGCTCAGTATAGGCAAGCTATGTAGCATGTAATTTGTTAGGAAATTCAACAACAAACACCTAAGGTAAGGTTGATGAGGATGGAAGCAGATCAAAAAGGAAAAGTTCGATAAGGTAAAGGCCAGAGAAGGGCGAAACCTCCTGCTGTAGAAATTGTTGTTGATTGAGAACTTGCATAAAAATGAGCAAAGTTGAGACATGGGTTTGGAAGCACTCCAAAAATTCAAAGAAGTCACAGATAGAGGGATTCTTTCCTCTCCTCCTCACCCCTCTCCTCGCTCGAACTTACCGTGAGGGTCACAAAGGACCCATCAGGGGGTGCAACTTCGACCATGCACCTGCCTCTCACTGGAAGAGGCGGGTCGGGGGGGGGGGGGGGGGGGGGGGGGGGGGAGATAGAGGAGGAGGGCTAGGCAGAAGGAGATCGGGGAGGCAGGGGCGGAGGGGATTGTGGTTCCCGCGAAGGAGGCATTAGAGGAGGTGAGGGAGAGGATGGGCGTTCGGATACCATGAAAGGACAATAATGGATTATTTCGAAAGAAGAAGCAATGTCATTCGAAGCAGGTGAAAGAATGGGAGAGCACGTTGAAAGGGGGGAGAGACATTCTGGAAATAACAGAGAGCAAAGAGAACATGGTGAAAGAGAGACTGCACTCGGGAGAGTGGGGTGTCGGAGAGGCATGAGAGGAGACCGCGTGTTAGTGACAGCTCCAAGAGGGAAGAATCCCATAAGCCCTGTTAGAGTCTAGTCAATAACTCTACTAAAACGGAGTTCTTCTCAGCTCTCAGAGGAGAGTTGAGAAGAAATCCGTTCTAGTACAGTTATTGATATATATATATATATATCAAGGGTAGTTGCATCGGGCTTGAGGTCAGGTTGCACGCGAGAAAAAAGACATTGAATACATCCCACAAACATTTTTAGAATTATTACCTTTTGAAAATGGTTCTAAATAAATCATCCACTGCTCAATAAAGAGAAAAAAATGAGAGCAACGTTTCTTCTATAACAAGAGGAAAGCGACATTATTCCTTAAAAAACATTCACAGGCAGCAGGAAGCAAGGCCTGCAATTGTCTGAAAGAGGAGAAAAACAAAAAAAAATGAAACTGACCCTTCCGGTCGCAAAGTTGTTCACTCGATTCTACATCAAGCAAATACAGTGTAAATATACAGAATGTCAGATAATTGTGCAAGGCAAAGGGATGTCTTGGTTGTAAGCTCATCATTGCCCTACAGGGAAGCATCATCAAGATTTAAGATTGAGATGATAGGTGGTGGTGTTCGGTACATAATCCGGTTTCGACTTTTCAAATACAAGTAAAATATAAAAACACAAGAAAATACATCCAGGGCATCGACTGGAGCAGAGAATTCGAGGTCGGGCAAACTCAATGAGAACAATGACAAGAACGAAGCATCAGTTTGTTTGAGCAAATGAGTTCGATGAGGCAGCAAATTTCGAAGCTAACACAAATAGTGACCCATGTAAGGCTAGCTAGAGTGACCGATAAGCCCGGTTACAAGTCCAAATGGGCACGACTGAGAGCTCATAGGGTGCGTTTGGTTGGCGGGTTAAGGCGGGTTAAACTAGTAGAGGGTAACTCGTTTTTTTGTTTTGCTGTTTGGATAGAGGGTTAAACTGGAGGTGGGTTAGAAGTGGGTTTGGGGTGATATGATTGTATTGGAGTTTGAAAAAGTAAGTAGTTATTGTGATGTGATTGTATTGAAGTTTGGAAAAGAGAGTAGAAGTGAAGTAGTTTATAATTTTTATATGATATGATGGTATAATATATTATTTTTTGATAGGATTGATGATGTAAAATTGATTTATTTAATTTTTTAAAAAAGAATAAAGTGGGGCCCACGGGGAGAGAGGGGGATGTGGGTTAAGGGGGGTAAATCCCCCTAACCCGTAGGTTACCCACGAACCAAACGCTACCATAGAGTTTTCAAACGCCGAATTTTGGACGTATCAATGTCCTACCCGAGGGTGGAGCCCAGAAGCTACCACTCGTTCAATGCAGTTCGTAAGACTCAAAAACATGTGGTTCCTGCCAAAGTCGGAAATTCAGATAAGTTGAGCAATGACTCGGTGGCCAAATTTTGAGTACTTCCTCTTAAAACAGAATCAAGGTCGGCCAAATTAAATGTTGACCTCTGAAATTACACCAAGAATGGACAAGTACGTTTGGATGGAGCAGTTCAACAACTCAAAGAGAAGGACAAGGTTAGATGTGGGCTTCCCGAGTTTCGTCTTCCTTTTAACCTGCAAGTTCCTCTCACTCCTTTCCTTTCATCTACATTTACAAGGGTTGAAATCGGTGTCTGGAAGGATTCCTATATGATCCTTTTAAAGGATGAAAAAAACAACCGCACGAGAACTCGCGGTAGTTGAGGTTTAGTTGGTGCTGCCTAACAGTCCATTGCAATCTCCAAGAATAACAGGAGAAACCGGTAGTTTTACGTAATATTCTGCGATTGGATTGCAGGTTAGCAGAAGGGTTATACAGGGGAGTTACTTCTTTTAGTGTGTGTTGTGAATGGATCCGATCAACAAGACGCGTAAAAAACGATCATAAAAAATGTACGGAGTACAATAAGCGGCAACTAGGGTTTAGCAATACATGAAATTACTAACATGCCCCTTGGATGTTAACAGTCGGAGGGTTAACCTATGGATTATCTCGTCATGTGAGGAAGTAGTCTAATTGCTGACGAACCCTGCAATTCCTTGTGGTTCGTATGTGATCATAGAAGACACCATTTTGTTCTACGAGCGCACTACTTACAGTATCCATCCTCTCCATATAAGATACTCCCATGCACCTCTCATCATCCCGAATGTTATATCAACGACGTCGGTTACTTCCCGACATGGCCACTTATAAAGTAGAGCTTATGGTAGACCTCATGGTGTTGAGTGCGAAGGTAGGCCTTGCTTCAAGGACTCTCCTTTCTGGCACTGAGCACCTCTATGGAAGCGAGCATGGACTCAGTGGATAGGGGCTTGGCGGTGGAATCGGAGGCCTTGGTGGTGGACATGGACTTGGCGGCGGAATTGGAGGCCTAGGTGGTGGCTGTGGACTCGGTGGGCCTGACGGTTAAAGGATATGACTATGGTCAAGGCGGCAGCATTGGCAGTGGAGAAGTCTATGGATACAGAGAGAGGTGGCAAAGGTGGAGGGATTGGCTACGGTGTGGGTATCAAAGATGGTATAGACCACGTTGATGGCAGCATTACCGCCAGACCGAGCACGTGATCAATTCTGATGTTGCTACCACCAGTGATAGTGAGCATGCTGACGGCACGAAGCATGCTCCCTCCTTGAGACAACAACGCTAGCCGTGACTCCGTCAGCGTGATATTACATCAGAGGCGACTACTACTGTGACATATATTGATTCATAAATAATCATCTGTGGGTAATTAACTACACGTGTTCTGATGCATGCTGCCTGCAATGTATTCAGGACCTTCTTATCATATACATACACTATGCTGCTTTTAAGTAAGTTCAAGGATATCTGCATGTCTCTCTTGTATTCTACACATGTATTCATACAGGAAACATTCCAGACGTTCTGGATGGAGATTATGGGTACTGTTCGAAGGATGATATATAATAACATCAACTTCAAATAAACCAAGTGGGCAACTTGAATATAAGAAATGGGAAGTGTGAAGCTTTGTCCTTGTACTGTTAATTTAATGATCATGACATCCCACTTATAGCAGACAGTGGACCCGAAGAAGAAACCAAATGATCACAAACCGCACTTTTATTTGCGATAAGAACCTGGCTGTTATTTTATACCCTTTTTGCATTACACAAAGGAAAGCATTAGGACTTCTGTCCAACTACATCGATACATCGCGATCATCTCCGCGGACTGTGGTTGAGGAGGGTGTCTGTCACATGCTAGAAGTTTTTTATGCGGGTAGACTAGACCAACACCCTGTAACATGCGGACGCTCATACTCCATGAATCACCCTCACATGGTGCCATCCTTCCATCTAAACACACATCATCCTTGACATGTTATCCTGACTAAAGAATGGAATCAGAGTCCATCAACTAACCTTTTAGCGCAAAAGCCGCACCAACTTTTTCCTCTAATAATACTCTCCTTCCCTGGCCCTCATCCCTTTGGAGTCAGTGATAACACCACTACCACCCTGGGAACCCGACTATCATAAGAGCCACTTGATCCAAAGGGGATGAGCACCATAGAGGCATCAGATGAATGCAGGTGCTGGAAAAGCCTAATTATATGCCGCCATTGTTCTCGGCATGATACAGACACAATCGGGCACCAATGCCAAATGCTGCTGCTGCTGCTTGGTGTTTGGGTCACTATCCTCATGTGCCCCATCACTCTCCTATATATGCATGCACATACATTACATGCACCTTCACCTCAATCCCATATATCAAAACTAGCAGTAACATACAACTTCAGATGGCCACTCTCCCAAAGCTTTTTCTTCTCGCCCTCGCAATCACCTCCTTAACAAACTACTCCTGTGCGCGTAGAGCCTCCCTCTCGTTTGAGAATCAACCACGTCCAGATGCATATTTCCCGTTTTACGATAGAACTGGAAACTGGGATGGTGGTGGATACAGACCTGGAGATGGTTACTGGTTCGGCCGTGGAGGAGGATTTGGCTACAGCAGAGGTGGCAATCAGCAGGATGCCGGTGGTCGCTTAGGATGGACATTCAGATATGGCAGGGGATTTATATCGGGCAGCAACGATGGTGACTACTGGTGGAATGCTGGCAGAAGTTACCGTGGTGGTTCTTCAAGTTGGGCCGACTCAACCAGCACAGGTAATGGTTATGGCAGTGGCTTCGGATATGGTTACGGAGGTGGGAAACACAGCAGCAGCAGCTACAGCTCCAGCGGCGGAGGCCAATTTGATGGCCAAAGAGCTGCACAATATGAAGCTGAAGATCATGTAGCAACAAATAAACCCTACGCTGGATTCAAAGATGGCACTGGCAGCAAAGTCAGCAACAGGAAGGGTCACATCCCATGAGATATCAGACTATATTAAGATAAATAACTTTTACATTCTGCACTGCTGTAATCCTCACACCCTCAATGTATCTGATCGTACCATTCAGTAAGATGTAATGACTGGAGTGCCATCTCCAGCTATAACCGTAAATAATAAATTGCAGATCTTATGTTTGGCTACAGAGATTTAACTTTACAGCATGTCAGGAAAACCAAGCTAAACTTCTGCATCATATATCCAAAGCTTAGGAGTACAATACATAGAATGTATATGTTTTTAATAATCCAAATATGAGAAATACTTTCACCATAGATAACAAAGCAGCTAATAGCGCTAAGTTGATGTTGTATCTTATTTCTCAAAGGATGACTATTTGAGAAATGGTATTTGGAGCAAGAGACTGCCAAGCTCGTATCGTTACAAGTATCTTAAACCTCTGCATATCCAGGTTGTGGATTGACTCTCAGAGGATCCGGTCTTGCAGATCTGAGATGAAATTGGAAGCTAGAGATGTAAGCTTCTTCCCAGTTTCACCAGCAATATTCTTTAGCGAGGAGATGTCTTGAGAGGCCTGAAGAGGTAATCACAGGATCAAAATCTACCTCAATGTGGCATTATGTCAGAATTTCATCCAACTTTGGTAAGAGAAACCACTTTTTTAATAATTTTGCTTCACCTTTTGGATATTATGCCAGAAATTTGTTCCTTGTGAAGGAAAAGAAAATATACTAGCCAAAGTTTAGTGCAAAAGAACTGGAATGTCATGCAAATTCTCATAACTACCTGAAAAGAAATTCGGTTGATAAGATCAGAAGCATTTAGATCAGCTCGTGAATTATCGGTCTTGTTCCCAAAAAGATCGGCACTAGATATTGCTGATGAACTCTACAAATATGAGACAACAAATTAGAACGTTTAAACCTCCTGTGCAGCGTATCTGGTAAATATGCAAATCAATATAGCATTGCCATCAACAAATGGAAACTTCGTACTGAAGCACGAAACACTTCGTACTGGTAAAGAAGATTCTGTTTAAATACTGGTCAAAAGATACTGAAGTAGTACATCCTATAAATGAAATCGTGTGTCTGAAATGATGACCACTTGAAAATGCTTACCGAAAATTTTTCCAAGGATAGTTTAGGCTCTGCATCTTTTTCTCGATCCTTGTCACCAAAGAATTGAGCTGAAGAAATAGACTTTGCATTTGAAAACTTCTGCCTAGCTTCACTGGATTCCTGAATCTGATGCAAATAATTTTATGCAAAAGGTTTGCAGGATTCAGTCAGTTGATATTCAAGTGCCAAAAACTCCAATGTGTAAAGTGAAAAGTTAGCATAGCGGATGAGAAAAATGGAAAGCACCAAGAAGCAATTTCTTGAAGAAAGATAATGCAATTAATCCAAAATACAAACAAAAGTAGAATTCCCTCATTAATAAGGATTGATTGTGTAGACTATCCGATTCTCCCCCGCACCCACCTTATGTCAAAAAGACGAACCCCTCTGCTGAAAATAGAGATAATAAATTAAGATAACTTCTCTAATGTAAATAGAAATTATATTGTTAAATTGAAAAGGAGCGGAAAGATTATATGTCAAAAATTCCTGTTTATGTATGGAAATACCAATATTTGACGAGTCTTGAAGAACTACAAAGAGAAAAAAAGCTTAAAATACCCATCAGATTTTTTAAAAAGTCAAAGCCCAGAGAACTTGTGTTTATGTACATCCCAACGTTCTAATTTTGACCAATCTCAGAAGGAAAATTTTCATCATGACAGTTTCTCTGGCAGCAATGCAGCTTCTAATAAAAACTAGCATGGATACAATAGAATATAATGAAAATGTATTTTACGTATAACAACTTTCCTTTTTGAAAATTCAAATGATGAACATTAGAGGTTAATGGTTTCCAGAAAAATTGTATTTAAAAAGGTGATGGGCACTAAATATTCACAACTCCTCCCTCCAATGGACCAGTCATAACATATTGCCTGATCTTCTCCATACAAGGTTTAGCATAGCTCGGATAATTTGCGTTGACGAAAATAATATTTTTTGATGGTGGGATTTTGGTGGTGAAGAAATAGAGGGGTTGAGAAGAGAACACGCCTGTTGCGCGAGGTTGAAGGAGAAAGAACGCGTAGACCGCGAGGAGAGAGAGAGAGAGATAAAGAGAGAGATAGAGAATAATTCTCAATTTTTCATTAACTTGAACTGTCTAACACAATAGCCAACCATTCCTTTATATAAGAGGGATGAGGTTACAAAAATGGAAACTTGAATTTAAATTGAAAACTAATTATCCTAAATTAACCGACTAATTTGAACATCAAACCTATAACTAATTATTGGAGATCACAGGCGATCTTGTTTATTTAATTACAGACATGACAACTTAAATAAACGTAAACAAAATTGACCGATAAAATTAAATAAATATTCGGCCCTATACTTTGGGTCCACGCTGCATCAACTCTCCTCCACTTTTAAAAATTCGTCTCCCGACGAATTGCTGGTTCTGCAGGCTTGGAGATTGAATCCGCGTTCTCAGTCATTCCCTGGAAGAATTGGTGTGGAGCGAATGGCGGAATCCACACACGGGTGTTGGTGACGTGGCCCTCGTGGTGGAAGAGCAGGTGCTTTGCATAGGAGGGCGTCCATCTGATTTTCTTCCCATTGACGTGGTGCACGAAGAATTGATGAGGCATGAACAACATGGCATGTGGAGAGTCCATAGCAAAAGAGTAGCACAAGGAGAGTAATAGAGGAGAGGTGTCCACTGATTGAAGCCAAGAGACCTTTAAATAATTGAAACCCATAGTCCTAGTCCTAAAAGGATAAGGAGATCTGCCAGATTTCCACCTTTCAACACCCCTTTTAAAATAATTCTGTTCCTGGGGGTCGAAGTGCAATTTTCGTACCCCTTCAATTAACATAATGCATCTCCCTTCTCCTCCACCTTTAATATTTGAATAGATCTTTCTTGTAGGAGAGGCTTTACGGAAATTAACCCTGATAGATTCTCAATCCCTTCGTTTAAGGAATCCGAAAATTTTTGGAAGGAAATCCCCAAGAGGGTTTCGATCTTTCTCAAAAGGCGACGGCATCGGCCTAAGGAGGAAGGGCGTAGGCGGCGACGGGGGCCTCCATTGGCGCTGTCCTCTCGTGCGCGGGAAAGGCGGGGACCGAGGTCTGGCTTTCGGGGGTGGCTTGCAGGTCTGGGCGGCGGCGGCTTGCGGGTATGGTCGGGATTTCGGGGTTGAGGTTTGAGGGTGCGGGGGGGGGGGGGGGCAGCTGTGGCCGGGGGCTGTGTCGCAGGGGGGTTGGGGCGCGGGGGTGGGTCGCTGGGCCGTGGGGAAGATTGGCGCGGGGAAGGGAGGAAAGAGGGGGAAGGGGGAGGCGAGGGCGGGCTGGTGGGTAGCGGGAAGGGGCCGTCGGTGGTACGACGATGGGGACAACTGGTGTTGGCGAGGTTGGGGGCGGAGCTGGAGCCGCGGGGAGCGAGGGGGAGTCCGCGGAGGGGTCCGACGGTGCGAGGCTGGGTTGGGTGAAGGCGAGGCGGGTGTCGTGGTAGGGGACGGTTGGCGGGGATGCGGCTTGGCGTACGGGAGGGGGTTTGGGGGCAGGAGCGTGAGAGGGTAGCAGGGAAGGGGAAGGCGGTGGCGCGCAAAGGGGTTGCGGGCTGGTTTGCGCAGGGAGGGGAGGGAGGGCTCGGGGGGCTGGGTTTTGGGCCGCAGGGTTTGCGGGGGTGGGGGAAGGTGTCAGCGAGGTTGGGGGCTGGGCTGGTGAGGGGGCGGCGGGATTTTGTGAATCTGAAATTACCTGGACTGCCATTGTTTCGTCGTTTTTTCTCCCGAAATGATCTGAATAGCAGCCGGTTCGTCGTTGACGGCTAGATTTTTGTCTTCAAACTCGGTGTCGGCGACTGGGGTCGCTGAAGTTTTCGATCTGGCGGCGCGCATAGCCCTGGATTCAGCGATTATTTCTCGACATCCGGCCTCGAATTCTTGACATTTGGCCCAGAAATCACGCATTGCGTCCATCTTCTTGTTGTGTGCGTCGTTGGATCGTCATGTTCGTTCGGCCCACCGATGGTGTGTCATCGCGTGTCGGCGCACATGTCGGTACGGATCGTCAGATCGTAAGGACGATATGTAGGCCATGCTCTGATACCAAATGATGCGGATCAGATAATTTGCATTGACGAAAATAATATTTTTTGATGGTGGGATTTTGGTGGCGAAGAAATAGAGGGGTTGAGAAGAGAACACGCCTGTTGCGCGAGGTTGAAGGAGAAAGAACGCGTAGACCACGAGGAGAGAGAGATAGAGAATAATTCTCAATTTTTCATTAACTTGAACTGTCTAACACAATAGCCAACCATCCCTTTATATAGGAGGGATGAAGTTACAAAAATAGAAACTTGAATTTAAATTGAAAACTAATTATCCTAAATTGACTCTAATTAATTAACCGACTAATTTGGAAATCAAATCTATAACTAATTATTGGAGATCAATGGAGATCTTGTTTGTTTAATTAAAGACACGACAACTTAAATAAACGTAAACAAAATTGACCGATAAAATTAAATAAATATTCGGCCCTATACTTTGGGTGCACGCTGCATCAAGACTATTATTTCCCTGAACCAAGAAACCCATAATACTGCAAAAGGTCGACAAACAAAACCCTTCTTCACATGTAAGCTGGCTCCACATCATTTTCCCTTACTTTCTAAAGCAATGCCACGTGGAATCCAAGGAAATCATATCCATACCAGCAGTTCAAATCTACCAAAACCTTTCTGGCGAAAGAATACAATCATAACAAAGCCTTTTCCCACATTAAGTAGGGTCGGCAACAAGGACTCTTTGCCTCCATTCAGATCTATCTTGGGCCATTCTCAGTCTTAGATCCAAAAAAATCAGCCATGGCCGATCCCAAGCCCGGGTAAATTTAAGAGGGTTGCACATTAGGCAGCCGACAACCAGCGCAAGAGAGACAAATTCCTAAATAGTGTTCTTTTTAAGAACACTATAGGAATTTGTCTCAAAACAGTTCGGATCTTTTCAACATGGATTTCTAGCGAAAGCATATTGAAAGAAAAAAGATCCGCTTCTTCCTACCAATTGGCATAAAGATGGAAGTGGAAACTGGCCTGGGAAGGTGGTGGCCATCGTTGTCAATACACTTTGGTGACCACCGGCTTCCTTCTCCCTGACCACGTTAGAATCTTGACCTTCCCCAAGGTTTCTGTCTTCCAAAAAACCTATCCCTCATAAATGATGGTTCATGTTGGAGTATTTGGCTATGCGTCACTTATGTGTGAGATGGGTAAATGGATCCCTCCAGAATCCATTTATCACATCCATGAGTTTAGTCCCACATCTACCAGTTGTGGGATGTGGAGACTCGGTGAGGGCTATATAAGAAGCCCCTCACCCCTTGTATCCAGTGAGAAAAACAATAGACTATCAACCCTTTGAGGCATTCTCCCGTGGTTTTTCCCGCTCCTTAGGGAGTAGGTTTCCACGTAAAATCTCTGTGTTCCAAGTTTATCTTTCTACATTTTATGCTATGTTTATCATTTCGCTTCCGCATTCCTATTTTCTAACAATTCAAAGGCACCAGTTCCTGCTGGCATCATTCTTTTCTCTGCTGCGAGCTTCATGTGGATAGAAAACATCAAAGACTCATCTCCATCCCATCCCCAAGAGTATCAAGAACCAACTTCCGGTTTTTAACAATAAAAGCATAGTAAGTAACGAAAACAAATCCATGTAGTGGGCATAGGAGAATGGCAAGGTGAAGATGAGAGCACAAACACCACCATCACCTATTGGAATCTATTCATAAAATCCATAAAATTTAGCAAAGATCATACCGATTGTCAGCAACTTGAGAAATCATATTCAACATCCAATTCACATACAAAGACGGTTGTGGTGAGAGTCTACCCCGTTCAACCAAGTCCAAAGTCCAGCATAATACGTGAACATGAAATTCTCAAAGAAAATGCTCCCCTTTACTCAACCGTCTCAGAATCCACTTCCACAGAGCATTCATCCTCTTGGCAACAGGAAGCAGGAACATGCAAGACACAAATCAGATGAGATGCCAGTACAAATACTAAAACAAGTTCCCCGCCCATGGATAGTATTTTGGAAGCTCAGGGCCTTCAAATGACTCGATCCTACCCGAAATATATCCCCAGCCGCCGATCTAGCACCAATGCCCACCAACAGTAGTTCCAAGTATGACAAAGGATGGCTCCCACAAGGAGTTGCAGAATAAAATAGCGGCCCAGGGTAACTTTCCCATGTATGTAGAGCAGGGTAAAACATATATTTTGATAGTCGACCTTGAGGCCCGAAGCATCCCCTAGAAATATCAAGTAATTGGCCAGTATATGCCCCCTCATGGCATCCCTTAATCAAGAAATTTCTATCATCAATATACTGCAGCAAAGGGAAGATGTCACATCCATGATTCTCATCCAAACCAATCAGCCTCCCACGGGGAAAAGTCCCACTGTAAGGGCATCCATTGCCGGGACAAAGACAAGTGCCACTGGACATCCTTGTTGTACTCACTTTTAATGTTGTATACAACCACTGGACATCCTGTCTTCTACAATATTATGATGAATGAACTTTGACTCGTTTTTTAAAAAAAACTCACATCTTCTTTTGACAATGGTGGATAAGGAGACTGTCATAATGTAACACTTCATCTAGGAAACCCATCTCTGAGTAAATCAGTGTTGTGTAGGAGACGCCTAAATAAACAACCATCTCAATAAGTCATACTTATTGGTAAAATACGCCTTTCACGATAAGCCCAATGTCCAATTTTTTTCACACGATGCCACCACCTCAGAAGCTGCAAAAAAACTTTCAACTGGAACAATCATTGAATGCAGACAGGAATTGGAAGACCACATCTACCTGGATCCTTCAGACTCCACACTAGGCCACGGAGGGTCAAGACTCATAACCTCCACAGTGCTCTTAGCCAAGCCCCGAAGTCCTAATATAATAATAATTGTTGACTGTGTAATATATTAATAATTTATGACTAGTCATAAAGCCTCGACAACTAGCCATAAAGATCAAAGAGGCTTAACAAACAGATGAAGAACACCCCCCACACATGGTCAGAGATGAATGCCTAGTCATAAAGCCTCGACAACTAGTCTTTTTATAACATATTTATATAATAGGCCCCTTAAAGACTGAGCCTAGTATAGGTTGATTATTGAAGATCCACTGGCCGTGACTCGAGCAAAAAGACTTCCTCTTTGCTTAGGAAGGTCCCGGACTCATCGCCTTCCTATGATGATGCTAAAGAGATCCACCGCAAAGGGAAGAATTCGAAATTTCTCTAGTTGGCAGAAGATTGATGCAACCACTAGTTGATTAGCTACAAGTGAGGTAGAATGAATTCAATAGCATCAACATGGAGAATCAGTTAATCATCTCAAACTCAATGTTCTTTATTGTCACAGGTGAAAATCTCAAGTATAAACCTTTGAGACTCACCTAGTAAGGTGTTAGTTCCTCATAAGCGAAGTAACCTTTTCCAAAGTAAAACAATCACAACGCTCTACACTTCTCGTACTCGACTCGCACGCACACGTCGCACAGCCATGCCTCAGACAAGTACATGCATAAGCACACAATGACGAGCATAAAACTTCTTCTGTCTTATGAAGAAGGAAACTTAACGTGTGGATGATGGTGTGGGAATGAGCCACACCCCTCCTTGTATGCAAGAGCCCCAGAGTGCTAAGGGACACTATCATTATTACATTCAACACATAATGGCAAATAACTCAAGGACTCGTCGCAACACTCTAGCCTTCTCTCACTTAGCTCATTCATGCATCCACGTTCCCACACAAGGACATACACAAGCGCACAAGGACACGCACAAAGCTTTATCTCTTAATAAGAAGGAAACATATAATCTTGTGGCGGATGGTGCATGATTACAACAGTTGCATAATGCCAAGGGAAGGGACACTATCGTTATTCCATTTACACATGATGACAAATGATTCAAGGACTCTTCTTGTTCTGAAATAACCCTTCATATTATGCAACAGTTTTTCGTCTTCCTTGTCTCTTCGGTTCTTTAGCAAGTACTTCGTCTTATGTAGATAATGTTACATCAACTATCGAATCACCAACAACCCTAATATTCCAGCGCATGCCAATGAAACTTTGGAAGTGTTTTGAAAAAAGCAATTGAATGCCAAATCATGTGCCAAAAGAAACAGACGATCTCTTTGCCTTACATACAGTACCCATACGATCTCTTTGCCCTATATGCAGTACCCACCTGTAGTCGACTGTAAAATACAGAAAATCCTCCAAGACCTGTTGTTGTGAACTCTATAACACTTATGTGTGTGCATTATCTAGCATGTATGTCCATGCACGTCATTTACATATGCAACGTGTCATGCCTTCTTGGATCACCAAGCACCATTACGAATCATGTGTGTATATGTGCATACGCCTTGTGTGACTAATTATGCTTCATTACGTATGCTCAACACAACCACATATATCATGTGTGTGCATTCATTGTCATGTCTTGCAACATTGCATGTATTTGTTGTGTTAGCTTTGCGAAGGCTTCACGACACTTTTCCTTTGTACAAGTATACTTGTGTGATCTCCTTCCTTTGTCACGTACTTGATGGGTAATTAGAATCCCCCAAGACTTATGTGGATCGTCACCAAATTAAATGCAATTTTCCATGTACTTGATAGATAAATCGAGTCCCCTAAGACTCTTGTAAATCATTGCCAAACTATCAAAAATGCAACTTTCATGAAGTGCCACACTTCTCCTATACTAGCACCCACCATTGTGCATGCACATACATTCTCGATCATGAAATTTAGGGATGCGACAAGTCTCCCCTAACTGATAATTCAGTCCAAGGCCTTAAATGTCGGTTTCGGTCACCATTTCGGTACCGACCAAAAAAGAATTTCGATGGAATTTTGACCGAACTTTCGGTCATTTCGGTCATTTTTTGTACTAGGACCCCCATATTTCGGTCATTTTGGTCAAATTTCGATTTCGACTGGATATCGATATCCGACAGAAATTCGACCGAATTTCGCTGAAATTTGAGGCCATGATTCAGTCATCCTCAACTGAGCAATAATTCTTCAGCATGGATCTCATCGTTGTCATATCCACAATGCATCTTCCAACTTGTTTAACAAAAAGAGGGGTAGCGACCATATGCAGCATCACCTCGTTTCTCATTGGTGTTTCCTTCACAAATGTTGTCTCCTTTCAACTCCATGAGATGTCCAACTTTTCCGCAACTTGTGTGTAGCATAAATCCAACTCCACTTGTGGAGAAAACAATTCCCTACTAGCTCGATGTTGATATCTATTACTTGTGTGTATCCCATAACATGAGGGAACAATGCCTCCCAAGCTCTGAATTTCCAGTATATCAGTCCAATCAAGATTATAAGCAAGGTGGCTCACCATTGTTTCCTCCTTGTGGGTTACTGGCAAATTTCCCACTCTTTCGAGCTCGGATCTCTTAATCTGTTTTGCCTCTATTATGCATCCTTATTGTCCATGTTGGTGTTTAGCATACATCTTTACACTCCTATACGGCTTGTGGGAAACACCCATACCCTTGTCTTCGCCTTGTTGATGAACTCCTCTTCAACATAGATCGGTTGGACCTTGTAATCGACCAATGAGTTCATCATCATAATCGCTAAATTAAAATCCTTCACTCAGCTCTGCTCTTAACATGGTTTGACCTAACTTTGTAACCCGATCATGAAATTGAAGAACATGTCTTCTTCGGACATACCCTGATTCCAACAATAAATATGTAAATGCCTTCACGTATTGCACCAGTTTGCTTCAAGCTTCGAGGAGCCTCCCACAAAATCCACACAATGCTCTTCAACATGAATTGCTTCTTCAGTTCCATGATTAGATCATCCAGGGAGGAGATCCTCGATCTTGTCTTTTTTGTTGCACAATTTTTTTCAACAACTTGGCATCACTAAATAATTACATTGATGTCAAGCCCACCTCCTCCACTTCCCCCATCTTGGTCACCTCAAAGTATACTTTCATGCACATGTGATGTGTTTAGGTTCATTTACATTCGATCCCTATGCCATCACAAAAACTTCGTCGTTTGCTATTATCTTCTTGATGAGAGTGGTCTTGTCATGAAGATTAGCAATCATCACGATGAATGCTTCTAGCTTGTCCACCATGGGCGTGCTCTACTTAGAGGGAAGTTGGGTCTTATCCCCAGTATTTGCTCCCTCCATCAGATGATCTTCGAGGTGTATACACCGATGGATCAAGCCCTAATAGTGGACTCATCTCTTTTATAGCTTGTGCTCCAACACAACACCACGACCCATCACAAATACCGTCTTCCCTCCAGAAGCTTGAAGAGGACTTGCACCAACAAGATTCTGTTCCACGAAAGATATCTCCAAAAATCGCTTCAAGCTTTAATCTTGCTTAAAAAACCAACTTATGCCAATGAAATTATACATCCTCAGTTTTGATACCATTAATCACGGGGAGGAAATCTCAAGTACAAAACTTTGAAACTTCCTCGATGCGACACTAGCACCTCATCTAGCAAGCCTTCTCTCAAAGTAGAACAACCACATGCATGCTCTACTTTTCTTGTACTTGACTTGCTCACTCACCCATGTTCAAACACAAACACATGCATACACTGATACAAGGATAGACACAAAGCTCCTTCATTATTATTCAGAAGGGAACATAAAAGGGGTGTATAAATGATGTGGGAATGAGTTGCACCCCTCTATGTACACGGAAGTTCGAGAATGCCAAGGGACTATCATAATTATGTTCATACATAATGTTAAATGTCAAAAGGACTCTTCATGCTCCATAGACACACTTCTTTTTTGTTGTCTCTTTGATCCCTTCAACTTTCCCAAATAATACTACATAGGTTGCCTAGTCATCAAGAACCCTCACATTCCAAAACGAGTAGATGTCCCTTTCGAAGTGTTCCAACAAGCACCACCAAATGCCCGATCTTATGCCAAATGAACTCATTGCGTCCGATCCTTCTATATAGCATCTCTCCTTAGTCATCTATAGACCAAGGGAAGTCCTTTAACACCTAACAGCCTCTAGACTATGTATGTGCATCATCGAGCATGCACAACCATGCATGTATCCAACAGTTGCAACCATCCCATGACTTCTTGTATCGCCATGCATAATTACGATATGCCTTTAAAGGTGTTGAGAAGGACAACAATGATACCACCCACAACGAAATTTGATGGGAATAATTAGGTTGGAAAGTGGAAACATCACATACCAAATCAACCTTTAACAACAAAGTCGACCTCTTCTCTAACAACTTGTCTGTATCGATTCATCCAATAGAGACAACCTTTGTATTCCATAGCCTTTGTATTCCATAAACCAGATTTACCACACATCCATCGCTAATGACCAACAATACAAGAAACAGACAATGAGGTCTCTGCAATCGTGGGAGAAATTTCCTTGGGATTGTAAAGGAAATAATGCATGCTATGCTTCAATAGTGTAGCCACAAGGTTAACATGCAAAAGCCCACCAAGAAACCCTGACGCCGTCAACTCCATGTGATTATCTTGGCATACCACTTCTTTATGATCATCAAACCCCATGTCACCCCCACCACCCCCTTCGAGAGAAGTCTTCCTGTATTTTTTTTGAACCACTTTGCCCTTCTTCCTTTCCCTTGCCCTCTCTCCCCTCTCGCTCTCCCCCCCGGTCAAGCTTTCCCTCTCACAACCCTCTCACTAGCTCTATCTATTCATGATACTAAAAAAATCTATAACAAAATTATGGTTGGACTCTAAAGAATTTTATTATAATCATGGTTGATGCCTTTGTCAACCGTTTGTAATAGTAACTACATATTTCTCACATACAAGTTGATTACCAATTTAGAAATGTAATGGAATAGGTGAGCGGTAACAAATGACGAGAGAAAAACTAAAATCAAGCCACTTTCCTATATCGAAGGGGCAAGTTACATAATATAAAGCACTTACCAAATTAAGACAGATAAGTTGCATATATTTATTACTGCCAAACACATTTACAGCGAGAAACTATCACTTGTATTTAAAGGCATCGTTTAAACGGAAGAACAAGTGCCAATTGTTACAAAAGAGGTAATTCAATTCATCTTTCCATATTCTCCCTTCGATTAAAAGAGGGAGGGAGGCTAACTACTACATCATGAGCCTAACATAATTTATCATCATGTAGGAAAGCCACACACACAAGTACTCTCTTATAAAACTTATATTGCACAAGCCCAAACCCCAATGGACACCCCATGCCAAGCTAAAGGAAATAACACAAAGAGGCAGTGCTTGTTTTTAAGAATATTTAAACGAGAGAAATTTACAAAAATATCCAATGTATGACTGAGGTCATTTCACCTCCACAAACTTCTTTTGGAGTGTTTTGCTCCTGGAAGTATAAGTACCCTTCCTCCAAAAGAAACGAACATTGTTAACAGAAAAAGCAGAGAAGTGTAATATACATGTTTAGAATGGCGTGCCCGCATGATGGCTACAGCAATTTTACCTTATTGGGTAATAATATACCAAATGTCAATTAAAAAAAGTTGATACTGCACAGTCCTAATTTCATACTTCAGATAACAAAAAAAACTTTGAGAAAAGTATGTTTACCTGAACTTTGGGGATGCTCGAACTACTTTTCTTCTGGGCATAGTCCATTCCAAAGTCGGAGAAGAATGTAGAGGAACTAGGAGGGGATACATGACTAATCACATGACTGTCCCCAGAACTACTTTCAGATGGCACATTCTCTACATATTCAAAGCGTGAAGTGTAAGGACTACGAATGGGAAGACTGCTGCTGGAGGTGACCGATGAAGCTGGTTCTTCTGGCTTCTGGTCATATAGGTTGTCATTTGGCTGCAATTACATATTTCACTTGAGATGACAACATGAAAGAATGGATAAGAAAATGAAATCGTCTTTGATGTTTGGATCCTCATCCCCACCTTTGTAGTAAGCTTCCTGACTCCAAGACCACCACTTTTAGTCCCACCCTTTTTAGTTACAAGGGGCTTCTTGACAGCACCAATAGTAGATGAATGAGCACTGGCTTTTGGTGACCTGGCAACTGGGTTGCCTTCATGCTTTTCAGTGGAACTCTCTCTCAGTGCACTCTCTTTTGGCGCATTTGTAAGTCTAATGTCTGGAAGGCCATCTCCCGCAAGTTCTGATGAGGAAGCAACTGGGGAAGATGGCAGGACTACATCCTCTGAAAGGCTTTTAGCAACTTCTTTAGTAAGTAGCTGTCTGTAGAGATCAGCTGCCCTTGATGTATATTTCGCCTCAATCTTCCCACCATCAGTCCAACCATGTTGCTTAAAAAAATTTTGAGCCCGCTTATTGCCACCAAACACCATCATTTTTAATTGCTCAGCAGTCCAGGAATCTAAATTTGTGGACCTGAAAGTACCCATCAGAAGAAAAAATATTGAATTTCTTTGAAAGCTGGATTCTGTAAGTATTCTTCTGAGGATAGCTACATCTTATTTTCTAACACATACGACAATAGCACCCTTGAGATATTATTTTCCAATATTCAGTGTTTCTTTTTCACAATTAAAACAAACTGCTAGAATAACAAATAACGTGAGGAACATGCTCTGCCAAGCAGTAGAGAAATTGGGCACTAACTCTACTCCAAGTATCTGCTGCTGCATGTTCTTGTCAACGTGCAAAGTGTCAACAATTATTTTACCTTTATTCTCCCTTCCCCTTTAAATAAAAATTTATTTGGCATAATTATGCTTTCTTCCTTAAAAAACAAGCTTTCACATGCGACTCGGCAGCGAAATATCAACCGACTTGCCATGATGTGTGAGGTCTCAACATGGAAGATAGCTCATTTGCAACTGAACCTTAGATGGATGAAATGACTAACAAACCACCAATATATCAATTTTAAAAAAAATCAATGGACATATTGTTTGGCCAGTAAGTCAATCATTAGAAATGATGACCAAAATTTTGTCCGCACAAACAAAATTTCGATCTATTCACATGTTTGAACTCCCTTGTATTCTACTTGGTACATACAGCTTGTTACCTGAGATCTTGATTTAAAACTTGGACATGTTGGAAACTTAGTTAAGATGCATTACACTCCGTTGCATGCCTACGAAGGCACCTCAACCTTAAGGTATTCTTCCTACCTTAGAGTCATAGTGTGAAGTCTCACCCGGATCAAGACCATAGATACTATGTGCCTAAGGAATTAGACAAGGTCAAATATCAGAACATGAAACACATCATCTACATCTTCCAAGATTCGTCAATATGTCTTATGAATAATAAAATGATGTTTACCTAAATATGAATCTTATAATTAAATAAGAACGTTAAGTGGGAATAGTTAAGACGGTGAGTGAAAAAGAGGACTCGTGTATATAAAACAACTTGAAAGCCAACTTCAGCAAGTAGCTTATTAAATTTACATGTCAATACCTATCTACTTGCTTTCTTTTGAAACCACTGAAATACATGTTTTATTTTTGATAAATTAGATTGTACTCAACCTTTGTTGACATCATTTTCTTCCTCTGCCGCCAATTCCAAGTCATGGTTGGAGTAATTCCTCTTATGCGGTCTCAACTGACATGATGCATATGCAATCATGTGACCTCGCTACATCAGAATTGCTCATAAACCTTCTCCCGACGCATCTGTATATACTGTATAATCATGTGTGCCTGAAGGAAGTGCAAGAATGGGTACAGTAGTCAATTTTTCCTTTAATGCCCTGAAGGCATGCTCGCATGAATCATCCCAGATAAAAAGAACTTCCTATTGTGTCAACTGCGTCAGAGGAAGAACTCGAGAAAATCCATTGACGAAGCGTCTGTAATAACCCGCTGGTCCAAGGAAGTTCCGAATCTGAGTGATTATCCTGGGATGTTTCAAGACATAACTGTCTCAATCTTTGCAAGATCAACTGTGACACCTGCTCCAGAAATGGCATGCCCAAGAAATGAGACCTAGGATAACTAGAACTCACACTTGCTCTGCTTGGCATACAACTTGTGCTCTAGAAGTGTATATGGTACAATCTTCAAATCATTGCGTGATCCGAAGAGCCTAAAGTATATTTTTGATCAGAAGGAGATGAACATGAGACAACGCAAGTGGCTTGAGCTACTGAAGGATTACGACTGCGTGATCTCTTACCATCTCGATAAGGGAAACGTAGTGGTAGATGCGCTTAGCAGGAGAGATCATGCTGAGGGTACGACAAACTAGTTATACACGTGGGATATGCTCACAGCTTTGATTGATTAGCATCTTCAGGAGAGTGCATCCATATCTACTGTCGTGCCTCCACAACTCAATAGTCTTTGGAATCGCATAGTAAAAGGACAGAGGATAGATCCTTGGATCATAGACAAGTATATGTGTGTCATCAAGGATGAATTTGATGATTTTGTGGAAACCGAGTCCATTTTGTAGAAGGTCAGTCAGGTCGGTGTGCCCAACGATGAGCAATTATACAGAGACATTCTTGATGAGGCACACAGTTCACGATTGTCTATTCATACTAGCAGCACAAAGATGTATCGTGATTTGTGCCAACATTTCTGGTGGGACGAGATGAAGTGTGATGTGGCTCATTATGTTAACAAATGCTTGACCTGACAGATGGTCAAGGTAGGGCATAGGAAACCACCAGGGTTATTACAGTCTATCCCCATTCCGAGTGGAAGTGGAAGAGTATCTCTATGGATTTTGTCACTGGACCGCCGAGGATACCAAGTGGCCATGATGTTCTTTGGGTCATTGTCGACATATTGACCAAATCAGCACATTTCATACCTGTCAACATGACCTACACTCTATCTTAATTAGCCATATTATGTGTAGAACATTATCAACCTTCATGGTATACTACGTAAGGTAGTGTCTGACAGAGACTCAAGGTTTATATCTCATTGTCGGCATCGGTTCATGTCAGCGCTAGAGACAGAGCTGAAGATGAGTTCAGTATACCATCCGCAGACCAACGGACAGAGCGAGCGCGCCATTCAGACACTGGAGGATTTACTACGTACATGCACTCTTGAGTAGAAAGGGTCATGGAAGCACCACCTGCAGTTAGTAGAGTTCACGTACAACAACAACCATCATTCCATTATCAGCATGGCACCATTCGAAGCGATATACGGGGGAGATGCCTCGCACCTCTCAGTTGCCGTGAGGTAGGTGACTACGTTCTTTACTCCGTAGATCTCTTGGAAGAAACTGCGAGGACTGTTGATCGTGTGAAGCGAAAGCTTCTGACGGCTTAAGGTCGCCAGAAGAGCTATGCAGACCATCAGAGAAGAGATTTGGAGTTTCAGGTAATCCGATCATCTTCTCTTAATCCATTTCAATACGACTATTTGACATTCAACTTAATCTTTCGTGCTTGATATTCAACTTAATTTTTCGTACTGATGAAAGTTTCTGTAAATACATATGGGAGATTGGGTGTTCTTACGAGTATCTCCTACGAAGGGAGTACAAAGATTTGGTATTCATGGAAACTTGGCACTACGGTATGTTGGATTGTTTGAGATCATTGCTCGTGTAGGGAAGGTAACCTATTGAGTAGCCCTTCATACATTTCAGTCATACACGATGTCTTCCACATATCCAACCAGAGGAAGTACATGCACGACCCTCGACACGTCATCAGCTATGAGAACCTTGACGTGGAGCCTGACTTGATATATGAGAAGAGATCAGTGCAGATACTTGACAATGGTGTGAAGAAGCTTCACGGTAAAGAGATTCCCTTAGTCAAAGTATTATGGCACCGATATGGTGTCGAAGAGCCGACTTGGGAGACTGAAGTAGACATGCGGGCACAATACCCACAGCTTTTTTCATGTAATCATCAAAACAAACCCATTTAATAATATACATATTGAAACAATGTGACTTGTTTTTCCTTTGACATTTTTATGGATTCAAAACCCTTTAGGGTTTTATGGAAAGATGAAATTTCGATAAAAGACCTAATGATATTGATCCGATTTTCGAGGACAAGACTCCCTTCATCCGAATCTGAATAACCCAAATCCGACCCGATTAAGGTCCATACAATCCGATAAAACGATTGATCAATATTGAATGATCTAAATCAAGTCAGAGATCGTAAATTAAAATTTGCTTGGGATCAATTGACCAAAAAGCAATCGCATCGTAAAACGTGACACTAAAAAGTGGCGACGCAATCGAAAATCGTAAAAAATAATCCGAGACCATCATAAAATTTGTCACGATAAAATAAGACCAGCACAATCAATCGTTCGTCAATCAAAAATCGTTTGATCATTTAAATCTTAGATGATAGTGGTGATGCAATGGTGGAATGATGGCGGTAGCGATGCAATTATGGAGAGTAAGGGGAAAGCAGTGGTGTGGTGGTGGTGATGGCAAGTGGAAGGAAGCAAAAGGTAGTGTCGGTGGCAATAGATCCTACGATAGGTGGGACATGCAGTGCATGCCATCAAAATAAACGAATACATGGCATGTGAGGGAGAGACGTGCCATCAAAATGAGTGACCCCTATGATAGATGGGAGGGGGACATGTCATCAAAAGGGATGAACTCATGGCATGTCCTCGAAGACCTATCATCAAAACAAACTAATGCATTGCATGTCCCAAAGACCCACCATCAAGATAAGCTAGGCAGGTATCGAAGACCTTCCATCAAAACAAGCTAATACATGGCAGCTCCCCACAACTGCCATCAAAATGAGCTAATACATGGTAGGTCTTTAACTTATATTAGGTCGACCAACCATGAGTACGACAAAATATAATCCGAGAATTGGCATGATGGATATATAATATATTAGAGATGTCACATTATTCATATAAATGGACCAACTTGCTATGATTTACCAATCAAATAAGCAATCTTAAATCATATATGATTGTTGATATATCATTTCATGTAAGATAGGTAGGTCTTTTAGTACCCTTTTTGGATGTGAGAACCGTTTTCCATAGCTAAATACAAATCATTTGAGGAATTAGGTATGAGTGCAGAATACTAATTGATTTAAATTCTCTCCGAAAATGTAGTTTATAGATCGATCGAGTCATCTGATCCTTTATTGTAAAACGACTATTCCTATTTTGCATGCTCCAATCATTGATCTAGGGATTTCTACGATGTTATTTTCTTGTTCATGGATGGGCCTTCAAAAAATTTTAGGTTCATATTCTACTCTGGGTAAAGATTCGCCCAAATTCTATTTGTGCTTATAGGTCGAATGATATCAGTACCACTCACTTTTTTTTGTTAAGACTTCGTTTTTGTTAACCCGCTTCTTCATTATACCACTTTCATGGGTGTTGAAAATACAAGTCAAGAAAACATGTAAGTTATGGGCTCACATCCAAGTTTAGAGACAAACTTTTACGTTTATAGGACCATATGCATGTATATAATAAACGCAAAAAGAAGGGAAACGGATTGTCTACCTTATCCATGACCCAATTTTACCCCAGAAATAACTTGTATATGCAACTATTCGGAGCATTCTACCAAGAACTCCGAATATGGTGGGTGTTCAACTATCCAAATTTTATCATAAGAAAATACAGCCATATTTGTTGGCAATTTAGAACATGTTAGTTACTCAAAATTGCATTTGAAAAAAGTGGCTCTGGCATTTTAAATAAAATTAAAACAACATCAAATCTCATAATAACGGGAAAATAATAGATCGACGAAAAGGGGTCCTTTTTTAAATAAATATAAAATCAAACAGATGCAACTGGTTAATTTAGACCTGACGAAGCTGACATGCACACCAAGGCCGCGGTGCACGGCCGAGCAATCGATGCAGAGGAAGATCCCGTAGGTCACGGACGCCCACGTCGGGTTCTTGGCATTGCAATCGAAGCACATCTGTTGTTCCCAAATAATCAAACTAAAAAAAGATTGCAGAGATGGGAATCGGAGAGGAGTGAGGATGGATCTGGACCTTGTTCTCGGATCGGGACCTGAGCTTCTTGAAGACGACGTTCTTCTCGAGGGTGTCGTCGGAGGCCATCGGAACCGGGGCGATCGGAAGAAGAGTGGAGTGGTAATTTGGGATTTGGCGCAGAAATGGAGCGGGGACAAGTGATATTATTTTGGTTGCTGGAGGTAGGGTGGAGCATGGACCGGACTCGGGTCGGGCCCAACTTAATCCAGTCCAGGCACATTTAGGGAACCGGGTTCAAGGATCAGGTTCAGATCCGCTCATTTTTCAGCAATTGGGTCCAATCTCAAGCTCAGCCTGACTCATGATGGGTCGGACTTGAGTCGGATTGGCTTGTGAATCCTTAAGTCTATCTTCTTGCAACCAACTAAGATAATCACCACTTGTGTGATTAGCTAATTCTCATGCTTGACTCAGACTCATCACTCCCCATTCAGGCTGACATCAAGTGGTCGGATGCATCATTAAATGCATAACTCTGGAGTAGCTTTGGGAGCCCAATCTATCACTCCAAAGTAGAGCGTTGCAGAATGTTGGCAATATGACAGTTTGTTTGGCTAGCCAGGAATGCGATTTTAAAGGTTCAAGGTATTATGTGGAAAACATTATAGCACATGTAAAGCATCTTTGTAACCAATAGAACACACGTAATTAATCTCTAAGCAATAAAAGGAGTTTTTGTGGGTGGTCACCATTTAAGGGTGATGCGTCATGTTCACGTTTCAAAAAATGGCTAATGGGTCGGGCATGCATGCGGGCCATAAATTAGGCCGGCTCGTGAGCTTCAGATCCGGGCACGTGCAAACCCGAGCCTGGCCCGAATAGCTAGATGGGTCAAATTTGCGGCCCAGACCCTCCTATTAAGACAGTGGACTCGATCTTGGGTCGGGCGGTGATAAGCGTCCGATCAACTATGGCAAAGTATTCAAATATATCAATATCGTTGCGATACCAATCAAGTGGCTAACTCAATGAGAAAAATGTGTACAACCACTAGAGAAGAATCAAACGATGGAATGCAAGCGGTCTTCGCTATTTAAATTTACCTGGTATAGCGACCAGGGATGAACACAAGGAGCTCGATTAAAGAACTCAGTAGTCAAATTTTAAAAATAAAGGATTTTTTAGTGATTTTTTATTTTTCAATTTTTTATTTCCAAATAAGGAACAAAATACATAAGGGAAGAAATATACACAGTAAACTTTTTTTGTATTTTTTAAAATATTCAAAAATACTCAAAAAATTACAGAAAATATATTTTTTGGTTTTAAAGGTTTTCAAATATTTTTGCTAGTTCTTCCAAAAATTTCTAATACTTTAATGATTTTATAAAAAAATCAAACAGTGGCAAAAAGAGTAAACAGTGCACAACCTAGAGTAATTTGTAACTTAAAAATATTTAAATGCCCAAAACTCTTGGAATTTATTTTTATTCTAAACTATAGACAAATATCTACAAATAGAAAGTGAAATTACAATTTTTGGATTTTTGTTGAATTTTCTGTGATTTTTCTAAGATTTTTTATATTTTCAATTATTTTGGATTTTAAACAAATTAATGCGTGAAAATTGGATAGAAATTAAAAAAATAGTAAAATACACTTAATCTATTTTTTTTGAAATTTTTAGAGCAATATTCGATTTTTAATGATTGTTCATATTTTGGGCAAAAGAAAATGTCACTATTTTTATTTTTTTAATATAGAAAATAAAAATAAAATGCGATGAAAATTTTGTGCAATGAAATTACTAGTGACAGGAATCTACAAAAAATTAAAGAATTTATTGGTATAAAATGATATTTATTTCTATAATAATAGCAAAAATTCAAGGTTTGGATAAACAGGGGCTGAAATACAATTATTTAAAGTTTTTGCATCATGAGATAACAATAAAAATACAGGGAAAGTTTCGCAATTTATCCAAATCTTTTTATTTTAAAAAATCCCTCCGCTTAGGGTTTTGCTTGTTGTTGTTCTTCATTGGGAAAGGGGTCGCCGCCCCTCCTCCTTCTCTCCCACGCGCGGGATGGCAGCGGCTGAGGCGGAGGAGTGCGCTGGCGCGCTGGACGACGGGCCTCCAGGCGGTGGTGAAGCGGTGGGCAGGTCGACGAAGGGGCTGCTCGGGCGGTGTGGAGCACAACACCGGGCGACACACGGTGTCGACGGAGGCGACACACGTGGGGGGCGTTGGTCTAGCGGGCGCCGCCTAATGCGGCTGGGCTGCTCCCAAGCAGGGTCGATCGGTGGGGAGCGACGGTTGTTGTCGCTACTCCAACTTTTATTTTTTTATTTTTCTTGTGAAAACAGGAATTGAACTCCCTTTTTTCTTATAAATTTATTTTTTGTATTATCCTGCAGCACAAACGTTAGCAATAAATAATATTTTTTATTATTTTTTTTAAAATTCATGCAAACACAGATGTTATAAAAAGAATATATAAATTTTATTTTTTAAAACAAAATAGGATGCGTTGAACGAATGCGGATCCTGCGAAATGGGAGATAGATCCGGATCTCCCAACTACCGTGTGTGGTCGAAGGTGCATGATTGCGTGAGGTAGAATGTGAAATGTAGAGATCAGATAATGAGATGAAAAATCAGATTCGGGAGTGGATCAAATAGGGATGGAAAGTTTAGGAATTTAAGATCTAAAATTTTAACAATGACATTGAAGCAAAAATTAAATCTAATATGAAGAAGGAAAATAAATTGGATCTCACCTTAGGGTCGGATACGACGTAATGGCATCGACGAGGGCTGACTCGCTGTCACCGGACAGTTAGGAGGTTAGGCACCCTTCTATGACAAGAAACTCTTAGGGTTCGTTTGGTTGTAGGGTTGGGCAGGGTTGGGTTGGGTTGGGTTGGAGTACCCTTGTGAATAGTAACTTGTAAGGAGGATTGGGAGGATTGGAAAGAGAGGTACCCCAGGTTCGGCCAACCCAACCCTGCCCAACCCTGCAACCAAACGGAGCCTTAGAGATTGGACTCCTCTCCACCAAAGATTGTTCAAGAACAAATGAGAGAGGGGGAGCCCAATAAAAAGAGAAGGAGAAATAAAAAAAGAAAAATATACAAAGAAGGAATGTTTTTATTAGTTAAATTAATTAATTAATTAATTAAAAATGAAATTCATAATTAAATAAAATAATTAAAATAATTAATTTATAAAAATTAATTAGTCACCTTAATAGTGGTTATTTAAGGAATAAAATCAAATCTTATATACAAGGTAGGTTTTCAAATCAAATAAATGAATAAATTGAATAAATAAATCTAATTTTCGTAATTATATTAATTTAATTAATTAATGTTAGATATTAAATTTTTTTTGATGATTTTTATATAAGGAAATTAGTTCTATACAAATATTATATACATATTGTATAATATACACATGTATAAATAAGGAAATTATAATAATTTTTAAATTTTATTTTTATTTTTAGTAATGAAGATAATATTTACAATTATGTACATTATGTATAAAAAATAAACATGAATAAATATATACAATAAGTAAGTGGTAAAATTACACAAACTACCCCAGAAAACCGACTTTCAACCGTAACTCCAAAAATTATTAAACCAAAGCCATTTGGAAGATAATCTAATTTAGAGCAGAATGGAAGTGAGCTTAATTCAATTTGAATTCATATGGTGCTGAAATTGGTATTTCAATGATTCTTTACGGCTTTTTCTAAGTGTGATTAGTTGTAATATATACATTATTTTATTTTGCAATTATTTTTATTATTTACAAAATATTTTTATTTACAACTTTTGTTTAGACTAAATATTTAATTTGAGGTCAGTTTGTATACAAATAAAATAGTATAATTTTTATACAAATATATAAGGAATAAATGTACAAATTATTTTTAGATTTTTGGATTAAAGATACTATCTCCCCATACTTTATTCCTGGTCGATCAGGTCAAGTCTTGACCTTCTCTTAGGGTTTAGGTCAGTCAGCATTTACTTCATAAATATATCCTTTACTTTCTTTTCTTTTTCTTTTCTTATTTATACTTTTAGTTGAGTATAAAAAGTATTAAAATGCATATTTAACAAATGCATGCAAAGTGGTAATTTAGTGAAATTAATAGTTATTTACAGGTATTTGACTAAGGGAATAAAGTTAAAATAAAAGAACAAAGACAATGAATCGTGGATTTATCAATTCCCATATACTTTACCTTTGTTAGTCCCTTAGCAAATACTTATTTGGAAAATAAGTGAAAACAAAAATAAAGAAAAGAAAAAGGAAAGAAATTAGAATAATGTTGACTTTTAAACTTATCTTCATAAATTTGTAGTATGGAGCTCTGTCGGACCTTTGGATTATTAGTGTATCGGAACCTTAATGGGAAATGGATTTAAAACCTAATAGCCTCTAAGTTCCACAAGACTCCTATTCAGGTCTCCTCAACAGTCATGTCAGAACAAGTCTACATACACAAATTCTTATGACTATGAATCTTTACTTGTACGGTGTAAGTGAAATATCGCTCCTCGTCTCAAAAGTAGCAAAGAAACATCCTCTCTTAATAAGGTAACTCTAATCCTCCAGTCTAGCAACTCTTTCCTCAAGGAGCGGGGTTATTTCTTTCTAAGTTCAAGTATAACCAGCTCAAGAAGAGTGGATGGAGAAGAGAATGGATGGTAACTAGTGTAGCTACGTATCCTTGGATGCATGACCAATATAGCCATGTCATCCGCTGCAAGCTTACAAACATTTGACTTTGAAGCTCTTATTTTTTTCACTTGTATATACACTCTGGTAGGTATTTTACTTTTCAATCAAACATGTCTACTTTTGAAAATTCTGCATTTTTTTGAAAAAAGGTGCAACATGTACATAAGGAGTTTTTCCTCTTGAGCTATTAGACTATCTCTCTTTTGAAGCATTATTGCAACCCACAACATCTTGTCTTTAGATCTCAGCATCGCTAGATCAGGTTGAGATGTACTTCCCTCCCTAGAGGAGGATGAGAGGTTCTACCTAGATGTACTACCCTCGTATGCTACCCCAAGCCAAAAGATTCTGCTCCCTCACTACCTCCTCCATGAAGAACTACGTGTAGAGTGCTTGTCCAAGGTTAAGCCACGGTATGAAAGAATCATGTGTGTGTTGTTAAATATTCTACTTATACTTATCAAGATGACATGTGAACATAGTCTTATGGACTCAAAAAATTAAGTTGCTAGGACCTGAAAAGCCTTAACTCCAGTTCTTATAAGGTTCCTCTGAACTTAAGTGGATTAAGGTCCAACTACGCTCCATTCTTCAAATTTATTCCAGACTTAGTTTAGATGTCAATACTATCCTAAAAATGCAGATGCAAATGCAAGAAATATGTACAATGCAAAGAAAAAAAAGCAAAGTCTTTTTGTGAAACAGTTTTTCTAGTTTAGAACTTTTTGTGAATTTTTGAAAATGATGCACATGCAAAAAGATTTTTTTTCATAAACAAATAGTTAGTAATGTATACAAGTATATACAATTTTTTAATAAGGTTAGGATGAGATGCGCATATTTACACATAAGTGAGTCAATTATTTACAAGAATCAGATGAAAGGATTTACAACTTGAGTGATTTATACAAGTATATACATATAGTTGAAATTTTTTTGTGTGTGACGCATATATTCCTCAAATAAGTCCAAAATAATTTTTCATATAATTTTACAAACATTTGAAAATAATTTTGCAAACATTTTTCAAAACAGTATATATAGATTTTCAAAATAATTTTTCAACCATTTTTCAAAACATTTGCAAATAGTTTTGCAAAATAATTTTATTTCACACAAGGAAAAGAAAAAAAATTACAAGCCAAACTATTTTTACAAAGGTTGAAAATAATTTTCAAACATTTTTCAAATAGTTTCAAAAGATTTTTCAAATAAATTTTCAAACTACTTTCAAAATATTTTTCAAAATATTTTAACCTGACTTATTAATCAGTATATACAAAAAGAATTTTGAGAAAATTTCTGCATCTTTTTATGGGTTGATTTTCTGAATTTTGCTAGTATCTATGCATGATTTTAGCCATATTAAAAAATGAAAGTACGAGTTATAGCTAAATCATATATACAATATATACGACACCCTCTATACTTAGCTCGAACTATGACCTCATAGTGATCAAAGAGCTGCAAAGGAAGACATAACTCGTGCTAAGTATTGGAAAGTTATAAGAATACTATACTGCAACGACGGATAAAAGAATAAAATCATTAGAAGTCGTTGATCCCCCTACACTTAGGATAGAGTAATCCTAAGTATAGAAGACTGTACATAAGGGGAAAACCAAGGGTTTAGAATGTACAAGGTCTACCTCTCCAATACTTAGGGTAAAATATCCCTAAGTATAGGCATCAAAACAGAGGTAAACAGAATCAAAAGAATAATTACAGGTCTGACACCCCCCATACTTAGGGTAAAGTGCAACCTAAGTGTAGCATAACCATGTGATGAAGATGGGGTGTTAGACAGAAAGAATGTATGATATGGACAAATGGATCTATACAGCTTGGACAATGTTAAGGTGCCTCTCAACAAGCGCTAGAGTTTACGCCCCTAGCTAGGTGAAGGCTAGGATAACATTGTATCGTGGTTCAGGACGGTATCTGTGAGGTGAATACCATACTGCTGTTGCAGTCTCGGTGAGAGAACAATAACGATTTCAACAGTGTAAACTATGGTACCAAAGTAAACAATCAGGCATGTGTCTACTATCGGGTAAAGACATGGGAAGATAAAATTAGGCTTCGATAGCACAAAATAAATCATCGGCTCAAGGTCTGCATGGAGTGAATGAATGGAGATGAAGAAATCAAACATGGAGAAGGAAGGATCTATCAGAGAATCCTCCACGTTAATCATCGTCTCAAGAAGGTATGGAAAGTCATGATCAGGAGACTCACTACAAAGGTTGATATCCGATTATGTAATGTAGAGAAATCTATAAAATCACTGAATACCTCAAAGATTGGCTCATCCTCGCGAGGGTCGTTGAGGAGCGAAATATCAATACCCATGAAATCAAAAATAATCGGCGGCTCGATCTCATGATCCGACAGATTGGAATCACATCCAGGGAGTGAAACTGAGTACAAGGGACATAATGCATCCTCCTGTAGATAACCCTCAAGGAGTGATGCAGGCTCGTCGGTACAGAAAGAGGGATCGGAATCAAACTGGGGATCTACGTTGCCAAATATCAGGTCCTCCAAAAATGTATCGACATCATCAAATGGGAGGACACATGGATCAAAGACGGGACTATCTAGGTCTGTCAAATTAAAATGTTGTCCCTCACCAAGCACTCTATGCTGAGATGAATCTGAATGTGTATATGAATCTGAGAGGATCTTTTGAAGAATGGACACTGAATCAACTGGACATGGATACTGAAATGACTGAAAGGACGGTTGAGATGTGGTTTCCTCCTCTATTTCTTCGGATACAACATATCTAGAATCGAAGAATCTTCGACGTGAAAGTGCAGGACTAGCTCAAAATCTGGTTGTAAAACCAACGAGAACTCGAACAATGTCCGATTCTAGGAGCTCACAATAGTAGTCAACACGTCCATCATATGAAATGTAGTATAATCCACATCCTCTGATTGGTGTGTGTTGTCTAAATCGGCATAAAGTGCAACACACTAAATTGGTGTCATATCTCCCTCGTGTGTTGTCCCGAATAAATCATCTCGTGAATATGGAATGTTTAAAAGTACTCCCAAGATGGTATCAAATAAATCCATGTCGGGACTGTGGTGTGAACCACCACACGAGGTAATGACTAATGCAATCTGCTCGACGGTCATCCCCTCATGGGGATCTGGACAAGGTCAGTCACCGAAAATCTATGATCCGGAAAACGTCTCAAAAGATCAAGTAACCTCATCCATGAATCTCTCAATGGATCCTGGGGGTCTATTGAAAAATCTCGAATGCAAGACCACATCAACTCTGCTCTACGATGGGGGTAAAATCTCTGCAAAAACAATATCCAAAGGTCGCCCCACATAGCAATCTTCTTCCCCAACTCTCTGTGCCATCTCAAAGCTCTAGTCTGAAGTGAGAAAGGGAAGGTCATCAGCATCAGCTTCTCAAAAGTGATATCTAGGTATGCTCATGATCCACAAAAATCCTCAAACTCAGATATATGAATATATGGCTCTTCATGCACTGCCTCTGAAAACTTTGGCAGTAGATTAATGAACTCTAAATCTATAATGAAGGGATTTAATGTAGAAGCGGACTGTGCTTCTTTATCTGGGTGCTCATCCATCATTCCATGATAGAAGTCGTCTAAAACGCGTAACTGCTCCATGTGATCTCCTATGGAATGCACTCTCATCTCAACAAGGTGATCATCGGGTCTCGTATTTGGTCAATATGGTCTCCAAGGGCGTCAAGCACAACATGTCCCGAATAATAAGGTGGGAATGGGGAGGGAGAAGATGGGATGTCGATCGGAATTTCGACTTCCCGAGAGAGTGGACATGATTGATGGGAATGAAATGAAGAAGCCGCAAAATCCAGCTGAAATGGAGTGTGTCCCATCATAATGGGAGGAAAGAAGGATGATGAAGGGAGGGAGGGGGATAAGAGAAACGGAGTGAAGGTAAGAAGGGAGACAGAAGGGAGGGATAGAGTGAAGGAGACAGAAGGTGACTGCTAATGATCCAGGGAAGATGAACGTAACCAACTCACACCAAAGACATCCAAACACAAAGCAAACCCTCAGTTCATCAACCCAACACAAATCTGACCGTGAGATTTCGATCTTTATCTTTTCAATTTTAGAGTTTAGTGATCAGACACAAGTTCTACAAACAATTAGGAGGCTTTATGGGATTTGGGCACTACTCCTTAGTGTGTACGCGAGCAATTAAAAGCACAAACAATGAGTGGATTGCTCTCCCAAAATAAGGATGAATCAATTACATTTATTTTTAAGAGTCAAGTTCAACTAGCAGCCCTATTTTTTTAATTTTTGATTTTCTCTTCTTTTTTTTTGATTTTTTTCAATAACATGTCTAACCAATTTTTCAATTTCCTATTTGAATTATATGAGTGAAATCAAGGGAGGAAATCAGAAAAGCCAATGCGCAATGAAATCCAATGATGCATGCAGAGATTGAAAATACGTACCTCTCTCCAACACTCTACATGTAATATGATCTGTACATAAAATTAAATATTGAAAGTAAACTAACTATATGCACGAAAACATCGGTCTTACAAGAGCAACTTCTATTGATCGTGAAGAACAGTAGCTAGTTAATTGAATTGAGTCTGGAGTTCGATCTTGGGAGTCATTCGGTGCCCGCCACAACAGGTCCTGCTAGCGCTGTATGTGACTCCTCATGGAGCATGGTCTCAAATCCAATTAAGCTAACTTTTTCAATTTATTTTTAGCTAGGTCCAATTACGTTCTATAGGTACATGCAAGAAATTGGGTGTTGGGCCTTAGCTAATTACGTTACAATCAATCAAAATTCTATGTCTAGGAGCCAAATCCATGAGAATCAAATATAAAGTATGGCGGTGAAATAAAAAATGAGAAAATAGTGGTGAGGTCCCCAAGTGCATCGGCACTTGGCGAAACAGACCCCGAATAATGTCCAAATCCAACAATAGTCCACGTGTCTAAATTATTACAACACAAATAAGTGTTCTCTAAAATAAAATAAATAACTTCTGTCCTTCCCTGCTCTTCCTCCTGTATGGGTCCTCCAAAAAGACTCCAAGTTGTCCTCCAAGCGGTTCCTCGCACAAAAAGCAAACAGACGATGATCAGAAAATAATTATAATATAGATAGACAAGCAGAACTGAAAAATGACTATGAAGCCGTGTTCTCCAGCAACGACACCATTTTGATGAGTGTCCGATCAATTAGGGTTAAGTATGCAAATATATCAATGTTCGTTGTGATCCCAATCAACCGGCTAACTCAACGAGAAAAAATGTGTACAACCAATTGAGAAGAATCAAGCAATGGAATGCAAGCGGTCTTCGCTACTTAAATTTACCTGGTACAGCGCCCTTAGTGATCAGGGTCGAACACAAGGAGCACGATTAAAGAACTCAGTAGTCAAATTTGAAAAACAAAGGATTTTTTAGTGATTTTTTATTTTTCAATTTTTTTAATTTTCAAATAAGGAACAAAATACACAAGGGAAGAAATATACACATCACACTCTTTTTGTATTTTTCAAAATATTCAAAAATGCTCAGAAAATTACAGAAAATATATTTTTTTTATTTTAAAGGTTTTCAAATATTTTCAGTAATTTTCCAAGTTTTTCTGATATTTTTGTGATTTTATAAAAATCAAATAGTGGCAAAAGGAGTAAACAATGCACAACATGAAGTAATTTGCAACTTAAAATATTTTAATGCCCAAAACTCCGGGAAGTTATTTTTATGCTAAACTATAGACAAATATCTACAAACGGGAATGAAAATCACAGTTTTTGGATTTTTGTCGAATTTTCTATAATTTTTCTAACATTTTTAGTATTTTTCAATTTTTTAAATTTTAAAAAAAGTAATGCGCCAAAATTAGATAAAATTTATAAAATACACGTATCTATTTTTTTTGGAATTTTTAAAGCAATATTCAATTTTTAATATTTTTCATATTTCGAGCATAGAAAATATCATTGTTTTTTATTTTTAATATAAAAAATAAAAATAAAATGCAATGAAAATTTTATACAATTAAAATACAAGTGACTGGAATCTACAAATTTTTTTGAAGAATTTATTGACAGTAAATGATAGTTATTTCAATGATAATAGCAAAAAATTCTAGGTCTGGATAAACATGGGCCAAAATGCAATTATTTAAAGTTTTTTTATCATATGATAACAATAAATAAAATACAATAAAAGTTTTGCAATTTTCCCATTTTTTTATTTTAAAAGAATCCCTCCCCTTAGGATTCTATCTATTGTTGTTCTTCACAAAAGAGGGAAAGGGAGCCGTCGCCTCTTCTTCTTTTCTCCCACGTGCGGGGCGACGGCGACTGAGGCGGAGGAGTATGCTGTTGCGTTGGACAACGGACCTCTACGCGGTGGTGACATGACAGGCAGGTTGGAGAAGGGGCTGCTTGGGCGGTGTGGAGCACGGCGCCGTGTGAAGCATGACGTCGGCGGAGGTGACGCGCGCGGGGGGCACTGGTCTGGCGGGCACCGCCTAGCGCGGTCGGGCTGCTCCCAGGCCGGGGTCGGCCGGTGGGGAGCGGCGGCTACGACTGCTGCTCGAACTTTTATTTTTTTATTTTTTTATGTAAAAACAGAAACTGAACCCCCATTTTTCTTGTACATTTTTATTTATTTTTTGTATCGTCATGCATCATAAAAGTTAGCAATAAATAATATTTTTTTATTCTTTTTTTAATTTCCTGCAAACACATATGTTAGAAAGGAATATATAATTTTTAAATTTTTTTAAACAAAATAGGATGCGTTGAAGGAATGTGGATCCTGCGAAATGGGAGATAGATCCGTATCTCCGACCAGGGTGCGTGGTTGGAGGTGTATGATTGCGTGAGGTAGAATGTGAAATGTGGAGATCGGATAATGGATGAAAAATCAGACTTGGGAGTGGATCAAATCGATATGGAAAATTTAGGAATTTAAGATCTAAAATTTTAACAATGACATTGAAGCAAAAATTAAATCTAAAATGACGAAAGAAAATAATTTGGATCTCACCTTGGGGTCATATATGTCGTGATGGCCTCGAGGAGGGCTGACTCGTTGTCACGTGACGGTTCGGAGGTTGGGCACCTTTTTACGACAAGAAACTCTTGGAGATCGGGCTCCTCTCCACCAAAGATTGATCAAGAATAAATGAGGGAGGAGGAGCTCAATAAAAAGAGAAGGAGAAATAAAAAATAAAATAAAGAATGTTTTTATTGGTTAAATAAATAAATTAATTAAAATAAAATTCAGAATTAAATAAAATAAATAAAATATTAATTTACAAGAATTAATTTGTCACCTTATTCGTGGTTATTTAAGGCATAACATCAAATCTTATATACAAGGTAGATTTTCAAATCAAATAAATGAATAAATTAATTAAATAAATAAATATAATTTTCATAATTATAATAATTTAATTAATTAATGTTTAATATTAATTTTTTAGTAATTTTTATGTAAGGAAATTAGATGTATACAAGTATTATATACATATAGTATAATATACACATGTATAAATAAGGAAATTATAATACATTTTTAATTTTATTTTTTTATTTTTAATAATGAAGATAATATTTACAATTATGTATATTATGTATAAAAAATAAATATGAATAAATATATACAATAAGTAAGTGGTAAAATTACACAAACCACCCTAGAAAATCGACTTTTCAATCGTAACTCCAAAAATTATGAAACCATGCCATTTGAAAGATAATTTAATTTATACTACAATGGAAGTGAGTTTGATTCAATTTGAGTTCATATGAAGCCGGAATTGATCTTTTAATGATTGCTTTACAGCTTTTTCTGAGTGTGATTATGGATTTGGAATTCTTATATAATCTGATCTAGCCTGAAGATATTATACGGTATTTCTTATCGAATATATTCATAGGTATTATAAGGTAGCTCAGGGACTCAATTTAATAACCTCTAAATTAGATCTTTGTTTGAATATTTCTTCTAATAGTTTCCCTCGATTCGATCTGCTTTACAAACAGCTTAGCTCCATACCTCAAATCAAATAGCCATATTAGAAAATGAGGAAATTGGCCGCCAAAGAGAAATTAGATAGATAAATGCAATTCTATACAAAAATTTGTTAGCTAGGTTGCCCCGGGGATTATTCAGAGCGGGATCAATGGACAATGGAAATGGAATAGCTGTTGATTGGTTATGGCATCCCGTCTTTAGAGATCAAGAAGGACGCGAGCTTTTTGTACGTCGTATGCCTACTTTTTTTGAAACATTTCCAAGGACAGTGAGTGTGTATTTGACCTTCGACAAGGGTTATAGATTTGACTGTCCTTCACTTCCTACTCGTATCAATGAGACTGACATTGCCAAGTTTCTTGAGGATGACTTCATTTGTGGGAGTTCCGAGCTACTTTTTTCATGGGTCCATAAATACTCAAGGGTTCTCGTTCTAGCTGTATTAGCGCTAAGAAAAGAAAGACTGATCATTCTACGCTCAGAGAATGAAGACTAAGAATGAGCACTTAAGAAAGCTTTCTTTCTATAGTCGATTAAAGCAAGTTTTTTGAGAGTGGAAAAGCACTCGGTAATCTGTACATTATTTTATTTTGCAATTATTTTTATTATTTGTAAAATATTTTTTTACAACTTTTATTTAGAAGAAATATTTAATTTGAGCTCAGTTTGTATACAAATAAAATAGTATAAGTTTTTATACAAATATGCAAGGAATAAATGTACAAATTATTTTTGGATTAAAGACCCTATCTCCTCCTACTTTATTCCTGGTCGATCAGGTCAAGTCTTGACCTTATCTCAGAGTTTGAGTCAGTCTGCATTTATTTCACAAATACATCCCTTGTTTTTCTTTTCTTTTCTTCTTTATTCTTTTATTTGAGTATAAAAAGTATTAAAAATGTATATTTAACAAATGCAGTAAAGTGGTAATTTAGTGAAATTAGTGGCTATTTAGAGGTATTTGACTAATGAAATAAAGCTAAAATTAAAGAATGAAGACGATGAATTGTGGATTCATCAGGCAACATGCTGGGTCAAGCCGATCATGGCCCATGCTCCACCCTGGCTGAAGGCACCACCAACAATGCTCCTAAACAATTTTTGTATTTGGGGGATTTTTTACAATCCGCCCCTCCCAATTTCTAGAAATACGGTTATACCCTTGTCCTTTTTGCAATATCACTTGTACTCCTATCTTGCTTGACGGCTAGCACTCATACCCTCCCGACAGTTTTACCATCTAGAGCCATCATTTGAGAAATTCAAGGCCTGATTAAGTATGATTTTCTTACAATTATACCCCTGCAGTTTTAGGGTGAGGATGTTGTGAGGAAGGGGACATCATATTCATGGTTCCAAGCTCCCTCCGCCTTGCGTTATAGCCCCTCTTTCCCTTGCACTTGTGCCTCTGACCTTTCAATCCCATTCTCACCTCCGACCATTGACCTACATTCTCCTTCCTCTATGACATAGGATACACCACCATCGAGTCTCCACCATCTTATGTAGAGACCATCACTGCATCACATCCAACCACAGCAACATGCCCCCACCACCTTTTTGTTCTCTTACTACCTTCGCAATTGACGGAACTACAAGAAAAGATGCTATTAGCAAGCATGAATGTCCTCATCAGGTGCTCACCTGCAACTCGCACGGTGCTTTACCAAATCGTCCTTGATATTCGGTCTAGCACTATCGTAGGTTGGCAAAGATATGTGTCTGCCACGCCTCGTGCCAGCATTGATGAGCAAGTATCATATCTTCACATGATCTGACCAATGTGCTCACTACCAGCTCCTTCTAACATGCACTGACATTATGCTCTCCAATTCTATAAATCAAAAAATAGTATAGGTTTGTTGGGATTTAAAATCCCCGTCGAACATGTACGACCTAACATAAAACCATTGCATGTATTCAATATAGAACTTTACAACATACATGTAATATAAAGTATAACACTCGACCATTTAATTTGTTTTAAATATAAAATGTATTCGCATGTCGCGCTTGAAATATAATTTGCATATACATATTGGGTCAATCACAAAGTCGGTGATTACCTGATTGTTAAAGTTAGTATTTTTTTACACTTGTGCCCTTCTTAACTTGATCAATAATAGTCATAGTCCTTACTTTTCTGGAAATATATTGTGTTCCTACTTTCTTGCATTATTATCACGTGTGCTCGTCTATTACTTTGATTATCAATGCAGTGAACTATGCCATGATTTATTTAGATCATTGTGTGGTTAAGGACTGAAGTAATGCACTTATCCCCTCCAATTGAAAAGTTTAGGAAAGGATTGGGGGGATGGGCTCTCTACCATCCACAGTGGAGAGAAATGGTGTTCGGGTCATGGTCGTGGTGGCTTGCACGCCCGAACTTACCGAGATGCACGCAAGACGAATCACCACCGCGATGCCATCTCCATCTTCGTCATCAGAGCACATGCCAAGATGTCTTGCACGGCTTCCATCTTGGAGGAGTTGTGCGGAAGCAACATCATCCTCTTGTTGCTCTTTCCCTTCCTAGAGGTAGGGTCTCATGAGCTATCAGGGTGGGTATGGAGCTCGCCTTGTCATGGGCATGGTGGTAAATGCTGAAGCGGCTGAAGGAGACGGCGATGCTTTCAATGAACCATAAACTTCGAATATCAAAGCTTTCTGTTTTCAAATATTTACTTTCATAATTTTATAAGATCACGCTGATTCAAATTTTCGCAAGATGTTGTTGCTTCTTCCCTCTCATATTTCATGTGGGGTTGTCAGTACTAAGTTGCATGCTTCGATGGATGGATGTTGGTCACCGTTAGATGCCATTGAGTCCCCTACCATCAGTGAGGTTTTCACCTCTCCTACAACTCGGTCGTGTGGTTGGGTGGAGAGGGGTGCTGAGGGTGGCGGTCGGTGTGGAGGGGCTAAGAGAAGAAGAAAAATGGGTGGGGGTTTGAGCGGAGGAAGAGGTCAGGATGGAGGAGGAGGTCGAGGGCGGAGGGGCTGGGTGGAGGGAGCATTGTACAGAGGAGAGGGGACTGAGGTGCTGGGCAAAGGGACTATCTAAGGAGAAGAGGAGAAAAGTAAAAAAAATTAGGATTTTTTATCCTTGACCTCTCTCTTTTCTTTTGATTACATTTTTGTCAAAAAGTTAACCTCGTCCGGGAGGTGGATAGCCAACAGCTTGTTGGTATTTTCAAATACTTAATTTATGAGAATAATGATATAATTGTAAATCTAACTGCATGCATGAGCTTGACGAATATATAAAGTATTTCTTGATTTCTAAATATTTTTGCATGCAATGCATGTAACTCCTTTCTTTATTCCTTTATTGATTTAATTTGATCTTACGTTTTGGAAGATGTAAATTCATATTGAATTTAGTCATTATTATTATCATAATAACATCATTAATATATTACTTAAATCTTTTGTGTAACATTGCATGCATGTTGCATGTTACACATTTTTACTTTATAACAATAATGATGGATGTTGTGCACATTATGAGAATATTGAATTCTCTTTATTATATTTTAATACATTATCTTATGAATGATTAATATTCAAATTGAATGGCAGATTTAATTGGTTGTTTTGAATATGTAACATTCTCTTGTTGTGTGTCTATATAAAGGGGCCTATAGCATTTTCTTTGAGAACACACAATACACAATCATTCTATCCTCTCTATTCTTTTGGTGCGAGTCAACTTGAAGGAATGATCTATTGTTTCTCAATAGATCTCGATGTTGGTACGTGCATACCCATTGAGATCTCGCTGTTGTATCCTGGAGAATAGTCACACCAATACCGATTGTACCATCGGAATCTCCGTGGAGGTACGAATCTATTCTTAAGGTCAGTGCTTTTCCAAGCATCGGCAAGTTAGTTCATCTCATCAAATCCAGTATTATCTAACTCTCCTTGTGTATATTTATATTTATACTTTTAACTTATTAATTCACCTACAATCTTAAGAATAGATCATAGAATTTTTTAATTATTTTATTGGAATACCATCACTTAGATGTAGCCTTAGTTGAGTAACTTTCCGATTATACGCAATGTTGAAAAAAATTGACATAATATTTTTTTTGAGAATCGAATGATGTGGTTATGTTTTTAAAATATCGAGCTTGAAATATCCGAAAGTGTGGGGCTATTATTTAACCAATGTCTTACTTATAGAGCTCAAGAGAAGAAAATATGTATTGAAAAAATAATACTTTGATTGATCATTGCATATATTCAGAATATTCATGTTGGTCAATGTAATATTACATGTAGATCTCATGTGATTAAAAAAATTGAAAAAAATTACCTCATATTTTTTAACCGCTCATGTGATCAAATACATGAGAGAAATAGATAACATCTTGAGAATAAATTTGTCATAAAGTGATTATATTTCTCCATCTCAAGAGTATTACAGATTGAAAAGTTTTATTCTTCTTTTGAATGCACTCTAGTAAGTGTTCCTTCTACTGCCTATTTTTTAAAAAGGAAGAAGAGTAAAAGTGATCGTATACTTCAAATTAGATATGCACAAATTATTGATTGCCTGATGCATTAGATAAGATGTTGCATATGCTGTTGAAAGTTCTGCATGTATACTCCAAATTCAGAAGAGAGAATGAGATGATCTATTTTGAATGCTTTAATATCTCAAAGAAGAGATATGTTATTGTTTAATATTTTTATAAAGATCCTACAGTTCTTGAAGGATATTATGGTGCAAATTCACTCCATTATTCAGATGAGTCGAAAATTACTATTGGGTATATTCCTATCCTGGAAGCGGAGCTATCTTTTGAAATTGATCTAGCAAGCATGCTTTGTTCGATATACACTAGAATATGAGTTTATTGCATTAGAGAATGCATGCTCTCTTGATGTACTTGAGAAACGACTGGGCAGATTTTTCCATTTGGATGAAGCCAATGCCATCAATATTTTTACCATGAAAGCCATGCTGCTAAAAATATTTTATAATGTGAAAAAGAAGGCATATTCGTTTGAGAGACAATATTATGAGATATCTCATGGCATAATATCTATGTATTATGTGAAGTCAGAGTCAAATTTGGTTTATCCTCTGACTAAACCACTAAGCAAAAAAGCTTGTGGAGAGTGCATCGAGGGGAATGGGATTTTGCCCAAATCAATAGTCGAAGTGATGAAACCCAATCTTCATGAACGAATATTCCGGGAAGGAGGTTCATATGGGATAAACAATTCACTGGACGACTAAGAGGATACCATCAATTATTCCCTATTCCTATGGTGTACAATATGATAGTATCATAAGTGGTGACGTTGAACATACTTGTTCTTGATGGATGTCATAGCCCAAATTGGGTGGTGTATAAAAGAAATATACATTTGATGATGATCCACCTGTATGGGTGTGGAGGTGAGACCGCTTCCTTTGAGATTTTTTGGAGAAAATCTCTAGAGAACTCATGAAAATTCAGGTAGACGCATGGCCAAAACGTGTCAAACCGCATGAACAACAAAGATTAAAAAATATAATGTGAGATATGAGTCAATGGTTTTAAAAATAAAAGATCGGTTCATAGGAATTGTAATTCCACCAACCTTTAGAAACTATACTCATATCCTCTATGTTTTGATTTATAGTCCTTAAGACATCAAGTCTTATGCATTGTATTTTGGGTTCCTTCAAGTGTCGTCTTTAAGTTTTTATCCATCTTTTCTGGTTATCTTTATTTATTTTTTTGAAGTTGTGGGGGATGAAAAGAGATAGTTAAAAAAAGGAGTATTTGAAATAATGGGGGATTGTTGGTATTTTAGAATATATTTCAAATACTTGATTTATGAGAATAATGATATAATTGTAAATCTAACTACATGCATGAGCTTGACAGATATATAAAGTATTTCTTGATTCCTAAATATTTTTGTATGCAATGCATGTAACTCCTTTCTTTATTCTTTTATTGATTTAGTTTGACCTTACATTTTGGGAGATGTAAATTCATATCGAATTAGTCATTATTATTATCGTAATAATATCATTAATATATTACTTAAATCTTTTATGTAACGTTGCATGCATGTTGCATGTTACGCATTTTTACTTTATAATAATAATGATGCATGTTGTGCACATTATGAGAATATTGAATTCTCTTTATTATATTTTAATACGTTATTTTATGAATGATTAATATTAAAATTAAATGGCGGATTTAATTAGTTGTTTTGAATATGTAACGTTCTCTTGTTGTGTGTCTATATAAAGGGGTCTATAGTATTTGCATTGAGAACACACAATACACACTCATTCTATCCTCTCCATTATTTTGGAGCGAGTCAACTTGAAGGAATGATCTATTGTTGCTCAATAGATCTCGATGTTGGTAAGTGCATACCTATTGACATGTCAGCGTTGTATACCGGAGAATAGTCGTACCAATACCGATTGCACCATTGGAATCTTCGTGGAAGTACGAGTTTATTCGTAAGGTTAGTGCTTTTGCACATCTCGGCAAGTTAGTTCATCTCATCAAATACGGTATTATATAACCCTCTTTATGTATACTTATATTTATACTTCTATCTTATTATTTCACCTTCACAAATAACTTGAGTATCACAAGTGACAATGGTGCAGTAAGTAGGGTGGAGCATTGGGTCTGGTCAGCCCGAACTTGATCCTGGCCCGACCCACAAAAGTCCAGGCCCAGCCTGAACCCGATCTATAAATGGGACAGGCCCAGGCCCTCGTATTTCAAAAATATTATGCTCATGCGGGGCTCGAACTCGAAATACAAATGGGCCAGGCCTGAGCCCTTATATTTCAAAATATCATGTTCAAATTAGGGGACATTGATTTATAGTCACAATACATCCAATATTTCCTTCATCCATGAATAGTAATAGTATATCATAACAATACATCTAATATTCATATGTTATGGATGAATTATATTAATAACAATAAATTGGAATCAAAGTGCAACTTCATGGAATCAAAATGGGTGCAGGTTAAGCCCGGTCCGAACCCGAGCCCAATCACGCGGGCCTTGGGTCAGGCTTGGATCCTCGGTTTGCTAAAAAAATGGGCCTTCATTGGTTGCGGGGTCTGTTTCACCAAGTGCCGGTGCACTTGGTAGGCCTCACTGAATTTGTTTTCATCGCCTTTATTTTCTTTGTTTCATGCGGATTGTGTGAGCTACCTATTGATTGCTTTAATTAATTTGCTTGAGCCAGGTAATTAATTAGGTTCAAACACCCTAAATAAGAATTTCTGTACCTATAGAGTAGAGCCTAATACCTGGCCCAAGGTCCATGGAAATTTGGCGAGCTCGGGTCGATCTTTCCCGGGTTGGTTCGGGTCGAGCTCAATGCTCTACCCTAACAGTAAGGTAGAGGCACAACTGATATTCCTAAAAATGGAGGGATATAACTAATATTACATAGTTAAAGAGGAACACACATGTATAAAGCCCTAAAAGTTACCATAAGGTTTGAACATAATGCATGTTGTAAAGATTTTAAATGTTCATACAAAAAATAAAAGATATATCTTGCTATTTGAGATATAAAAAACAAATTCATTTCTTCTTTGAATAAAATAGATGAAATCAAGCTTTTTGGGGGATTTCTTGTTAACTGGTTTCTGCACCATTGCTAATTGCTATCCATTGTGTCTTTTGGGTCATCTTCCTCCTCTTCTTCAAATTGTTGCTACGCAGGAGCCTTTTGTTTCTATGTAAAAAAATAGCTAGGCAAAGGTGAAATCAGTTGTCATTTGAATCAACTCAAATATGTTATACTCTTGTTTGAAATCCTTGATGTCGGCCAAATTTCGGATATATGGGACTGCATATCATGTGTACCCTCCTGATATACAAGAGAATGTTGTGAATGATATGGTTGTCCATCATATCCAGAATAAGATGGACGATCAGGCTCTGTAAGGTATGGAGGAAGACTGCCAAGTGTTGCTTCCTTCATATGGAACCAACCTCCATTTCATATATTACTTTCATTCAACATATATCAGTGAATTTAAAATAAAATATATTGAATAACACAATCAAATGTATTAACCAATAATATACTTACTTCCCCATTGCTATATCAAAACTAGGATTATCAATCTGTAGCAAAAGTAGTATCTCATTTATGCTCAAAGAGCTCCATATATCGACCATGGAATGTAAGTAGAAGGAAAATTATTACATATAATATATGAACTATATACAAATATTGACATACGAATTTTACAAATGACTTATCAAAATACTCCTGCATAAGGAGTGGAGGTTGATCCATCATCGTCCTTCCAACGCATGTGATTCTTGAACCACCACTCCCTTAAAGACTCACCACCTCACCTCGGATTTGATTGTGGCTCTTTGAGACACTAGTCGAACTTGGTTGTTATTTCTATTGCTTCACCATATCTATCATCGACCTCCCTGCAAACTCGGAATCAAAACTAAACACATCACAAACATTTGTCCACTTGCAAAAATATATGATTATCAGAAATTGTGGTAAACATAAACTATTTGAAATTTACAATATAAAAAAGTCTTTTTACATCTGCTCAGATACTTTCGTAAAAATGGAGGCAAATGAATACCAGGAAACAACTAATAAGCCATGAGAACTGACACCTCCTCATAAGGTCCTAAAAAGAAGGGACAGGAAGGTTGCTTGCTAGGCAAAGGGGGTTGTGAACTGGATGAACAATCAAATTTATAACGTCTTGAAAATTTCGGATTTTTCTAAAGTTTCAAACCTAGATACTATCAAACTCAGAAGAAGTTTCTCATCGCAAGCTTTCCAACAAGACTAAGAATGTATAAATCCGAGTTCGTATAGAAAGTTTTGTCATTTTTAGTGAACCAGAATTATGAACTTTTAGGCATATTTTCACTTCGAAATTGATAACTTTATTTCCTAAATTTACTATTAAATGGCTTTTAACTTTCCTTTGATCTCCTTCCACTCTTACTCTTCCTCAAAGTTGATTTCTTTTCTTTCTTTTTCCTAGGGAGACAAGATCGAGAGAGTCTTCCCTTTGAAGAGCCGCGAAGCTACGGATCTTCGATACGAGGAGAGGAGGAAGAATGTTGGCGCAAGAAAAATGTGCCCCAAATTTCAGGTCGTTGATCATGTGCACGGATCGAAGGTTTGCATATAAGTAACGATTCTTCAACCTTCCTTCTCCTTTCCAATCATCTCTCTCGCGATTTGGGAAATGGACGGTTTTGATCATCCCCGAGATCATCTTTTATTATTGGTACATCAGATTACTTTTCCATCAAATTATTTCCTTGTGGCTTTCGTGCATAAAATAGAAGAGATGATAGACCTTGTTGTGAGATTTATATTATGACCTGATATGTCGTTACATCGTGATCTGTTCATTTACATATAGAGATTATGGATAATAACTTATGTCAAGATATCTTCTCGGATCATAATCCAAAAAAATCATTAGGCTCTCAAAGATAATATCAATCCGTTTGACTACAAATCCCGTAATATATGTTAACTAGAATCTTTCAACCGTTGACCAGCTTTGGTTTTTTTGGGCAGATATCAACGGGCAATCTTAAATACATGAAACTATGAGTCTTTTTGTTATCATTAAATATATGTTAAATATGCGAAGTCCGCGGAATAGTTTGAAATCTTGATTTTGGGTTTGAGTTACCATTATTAAAATTAACGTCATAGATTTTAGTTGTATTAAATTCTATCCGTTCTTATTTCATTATTAATGTGGTTACCATTATTAACGTCATGATTTTTTGAAGGACCCAACCCATCGCAGAGATTAAGTTCTACGAGTTTAAGATGATAAATGTAACGATGGTGAAACGTTCACATATGTTGAAATACGTATTCCACAAATATTGTTGAATAAACAACCCACATGTATTTTCCTTATATTACTGAGATTGACTTCTAGCTTAATCTCGCCAAGTCCCGTAACCTTTCTTTTTTTAAATTCCATGCAGTTATTTGCTTTTTGAGATTCTTTAATGCTGAATATATTATATACGTGCAATTTGATCTTCCTTTAATAAGACCGTGGGAAACATTATATATATGGACCCTTTCAAATGAGGTGGAATCTCAACAATATTGTGGTGAGCCATCAATCAGATTCGTCAGATCATAATCTGACGGTTGCATCAAAAATATTATCCAAAATGGTATTTCCGCCATCTCGTTTTTTTTGTAAATTCAAATTTCATTTAATGGATTTGAATTACCATTTAATGTTTTCTGGATTTGGTATTTTTGAATCATACCATTACTGATCATTTTCCAATTTTGCGCCGAATGAATTGGGTTCAATCATATCTTTGTAAACGTCCGCGAGTTTTGTGAAAATGTATTTTCTTTTTATAATTTCATTAATGATTTCATTTTTTACATTTTCGTTTGTAAATTGGTATTTCCATTTTGTATATGGGTACATTCGTTTTGTAAACTCCAAAGAGTTTTTATAAGAGTAATTATCCTCTTTGTAAACTTCGGCCTTTTTTTGTAAATGTATGTATTCATTTTGTAAAATTTGTGCGACCTTTTGTAAATAAATCGCGTTCTTTTGTAAAATTCGTGAAGAGCTCTGCAAAATAAGATAAAACAACAATGAGATTTATAAAAAAGTGAATCAATATGTAAATCGAAAGGTCAATTATGTAAATTATTAAATCAGAAGTAAATCCATGCATTACTTCGCAATCGCCGCCACCGCTACCTTCATCGCCGACTGTTGCTCGATGCAGCACCTCCATCGCGT